>JALLBJ010000224.1:0-35245 GCA_036940105.1 Skeletonema potamos
CATCGTCAACAATAAGATCTTGTACAGGGTCGGTTGCAAAAGATTGGAATTTCCACGAACACCACCGATAATGAGAAACGCTCTTCTCACGACACAGTTCATTTGGGGCGTTCGTGGCATTCTTTTTTTAGTCGGACTGATCGTCTGGACATCATATGACACACACACACCACTGCGAATATTATGAAAACAAGAAGAGTGTCAAGACCAAATCTGGTTGGCGACAACTTTTGTCACATCGTGCACATTACAAATACGTAATAGCACTCAAGATACTGTCTACTGTCGTGCCTCACGGATGTATTTATGCCATGTACCAACCATCAACTTTCTTTCTCTCTTTCTTCCGTCGGGGCGTTGCTGGAAATTACTTGACTGATCGCTGGCTGGGCAGAGTTGTTGCTGCGTTAGTCAGGTAGCTGCGCTGTCAATGAATTCCATCACATGCTCGGTTTTCAGTGAGTCTTTTGAGGGCGCGGGTGAGACAAGTATTCATGTATTTAGCAGAGCGGTCACGTGCCGATGAATTCTGCAAGACATTTACAAATTTCCTTCGTTGCCAGTCAACATTCGCCTCATGGCAGCTACATCACCCGCCATTCCAATTGTGTCTTATTCCTTTTTCAGCAAGAAGATGGTGGAAATTTCCAACTGTTGCGCCTTCGAAACCTAACCTTGTTTTGTCAAGTCAAATCTTGCTTTGTTGTTGTAATTGTAGATGGTGGAGCCGACACTTTTTTATTCTTCGCCCTGGCCAAATCTAACAACCGTTTGCCTTCCAAAGCTCTGACGAGACAGCAGAGGTAAAATACATAAGAGAATTTCTAAAACGAAGTTACAATGACAAATGAGAAGGAGCACTTACAGTTTCTTTCTTTCGTCTAAACTCAGCTTTTGCGTACCAAGAGTTGTTCCACCCCGAGATACCTGTTTCTGTATAGAAGAGCGGCTCCCCATAGACCCTTCCACTGATGATATTGTCTCCTCAGGCGTGTGAGACTCAATTTGAGCTTCCTTCTTTTGTGCTATTGAGCTATCATCAACGCCGACAGTGTTGGTCGTCTCAAAAGAAGCGCGAACAGTAGTAAGATGATGAGCTGCATTTGACTTGGAACATACTTTCTCATGTCCTGGAGAGTTTTCGTTTGTATTGTCACTCAAGTTTCCATTTGCTTTCAATGAAGAGAAGCTTGCATTTAATGGTTGCGCGATCGTGGCTAGACCTGTAAAATCTTCATAACTAGGGCAGTTTCCATTTGAATCGCCATCAAAGTCGACCATTAAGTCTGTAAAAGTAGGTTGATCATTCATAGGTCCACTAAGAGACGCTTGTATCCCATCTAGGAGCTTCTTAATACTCTGAACCAAACTCTGTTCAATCCGTTGTGGTGCATTTTCCACTTGCAGGAAGTACAACGGACTGTCGAAATCATCATCATGGAAATGACTTACTGCCCAGGAAAGTGCCTTACTATATCCCTGATTTCTGGTCATGATTGCAGCGCGACGCGATGCATTCAACCCGTAGCCTCTTCCATTTAGTCTTTCGACAATAGCTTGATCTGGTTGAATTTGTGTATTAGTTGAGGAGGAGCATTGTTGTACTGCTGATTCAAATGCTTCAACAGCGCGATTGATGATCGCCAGCGCCGAATCATTATGCAATTCATTGAGACAGCAGGAAACGAGCTCAGTCATCACAATTATATTGTAACCTGTCAAGGTAGAACTAGAACCTGTTGCAGATTTTTTCTCCGTCAGCGCTACCGATGTTATCCAACTGAGGACAGTTCGAGAGATAACTTCTAAATTTGATTTCGTCGGTGCAACTCCTTCGTGAAATGAAGACAGCAACTGAAGTAAGTCAGTAGATGTAGATTCTTTGATTTCGTGAAATAAACAACTCAAACCTCCATTAGCGAAGACGTTCTTGCTTTTTGCGGCGAACGAAGAAACGTTTTGTCCATTTATAGCGGTGAGGTCTCTTGCTTGCTTTGCTACACGCTCAACAGCTCGAAATAAGAGAAAGTGGGAATCATTCGAAGCTCCATGAACGCCTTCGGATATATTTTGTTCCCGGTTCAAAAGCGATTCGTACTCCAGATTAAAGAAAGTTTCAAATAAAGTATCGAAGGATGATAAGCTGGTCATAGGCAGTACCTTCAGAGACTGAATGCAAAGATCCTTCCTGATGTACGAGTCGGTAAATGCTTGATCCAGCAGAATTGCATTAATACAGCCCAACAGCTCAGATTTGTGTCTGTCTGTATAATCTTCAGCAAACGCAGCATCTGCAAGCATCGAGTAGCAAATGGCTACAGCTGCATGTACAAGACTCATTCGCAATGCTCCCATCAGCATAATTTTCTTCACTAAAAGCGTGTTGAACGGAGTATTTATCCCTAGTACGTTGGCCAATTGCATGACGAGCCCCCCGGGCATGGGAGGAAGCACCCGGGGGGCAGAGTCGATGATTGAACTTCCACTCATAGCAGTCCCAATCTGAAAAGAAAAGTATTGCAACGCATCAACACATGCCTGTCTAAAGCTGTCATTGTCGCACCAGAACTCACAACCCATTAGCAGAGATTGCGGGCATTCCTGAATGAGGCACTCTATCACTACTAGAGACTCATTGGAGTGGCTAGCGTCGAACACTTTGTGTATGACATCATTGTTAAGTTTCATAGTATCAGACGTAAACTTCTTCGCGTCAAAGAGCCGATGCTGTTGTTCAAACACACCGCGAAGTTCGGGGAAGAACGGTCCTAGAATTTTCATGCACGTCAAACCCACCGAAGCAGCTTCCATGCCATAAATGAATGAATCTAAACTCATTCGGTCTACGACGAAAGACCAAATGACACCGCAAACATAATCTTCGTCAAACCATTTTCGTTGCAATGTCAGAATTCTTCGTAGAGCACCAAACGAATGACGCCTTAGTAACGTCGGGAAGAGCAGTTTCCCCAAAGAACCAGATGATTGAATAGTTCCAGTGAAAAAGCGCCGGTCAAGCTCTTCAATATCAGAAATGAAGTCAAACAGGAGATTTTCGTCGCAATCTCTACCCACTTGAACTGAGAAGCTGCCGCATACGAATACAACTAAATCGTAACCAGCTGAACTGATACGTTGTTTGTAATCACTGACGGTTTCATCGGTCTCTCTGTTTAATTGAGAGCGAAAGAAAGTTTTTAATGTACGAGGCAAAGCTTCACGTCGACGCCACTTGCAGCACAACTGCAAAGCCACAAGTTTGAAGTACAATAGTACAATAATTCCATTTCCGTCATCTACCTGAGATTGTTTGACTTGATCAGATAAAAAATCACTACATGGTAGTAACTCTAATAACGACCACATGTTTTGTAATAGACTGTCAGTGATCAAATCCCAGTCATCTTTCACCACCATAATTATCGACCGGAATACTTGTTCGGCAAAATCAACCAAATCTTTGTCATGACGAATGACACAACCAGCTGATGGCGTGCTAATTCCCAATGATGCAAAGTAGAGGCATGCAGATAAAGCGTTCTCAAGCTGACATGCTACGGCGAGCGATTCGTCCACATCCTCCATTAATTTCCGTTTTCTGAAATCGCCATCGTTCTTCCTCACAGACGTAATTTGTCTAATGCACATTTTTAGCACGTCACTTCTAACTGTGTGAGAAAAGACATGTGAATTAGGAGTAGCAGAAACAGAGCCCGGGTCAAAATATTGATCGTTGTCAATGACAGATTTCACATGTTCGTCAAACATTGATCGACTGAAGATGTGATCACGTAGAGACATGTATGAAGCAGTGTCGGAAATGCCCATTGAGCAAAATTGGAATACTGATCTAAACAAGGCGCTTGCAGACGACAAATTTTGTACCGGATTGGTACGTGACGAGAGTAACTCGCGCAGCTTGTCTTCAGAAACGTGTCCCAAAAGCTGTGCTGCCAGATGCAGATAATACAGCTTCCCATAGACTTCGTTCACATTATGCAAATGAACGTCTAAACTCTCGTATCCTCCATCACAATTCGAAGAAGCGAGACCCAATCTAATCAAACCCATTTCACAAGCATTTGTCAAGTGGGCGATCTGACCAGTTTCTCTGTGCAAATTCATTGCTCGCTTCAGATACCATGCTGCCACGTCATCTTTCGACACTTGTCTGCTTCCATCTAGATTAGATTTGTCATTTGAACCTAAGGATTCAACGATATACTCTCTATCAATATCATCTGTAAACACATCAACGTTTCCTTCACACGTCGTTTGCCCGTGCAGTTGAGCATCAGCAAGGTGGCTGAAAAATTCTAACGATGTCATGAATACTTGTGGGCGTGTGGTGGGTAAAAATCTTCCTTCGATACTATCACCATCGCCGTAACAGGGAAGCAAATGCCGAAACAAAGCCACGTCCACGCTCAAAGGTATCCTGTCCAAGATAATCATACGCTCGCGCAATGGTAGGCGATGGCGTGCGAATATTATTGTGAGAGCAGCAATGTCGCCGTTTGCGGCTGCGCATTCTGCAATATCAAACAAATTAACACGCTGGAAATTAAGGAAGCGCTGTGAAAAAGCATCTGTGGAACCATCCTCACGAATTGATTCCTTCCTGAAATGATTCAACAGGAGCTTGAATGTGCCAAAAGATAGAATAGTATTCCTAAGTTGAGAAGATGTTTCTGATAGCCAATCCTTGTCAACTCCCGGCTCCGTGGGAAGCGTTCGTTCACACCTGTCAAGACCTTCTCTGTAAACTTCCAGCAGAGTGTCTAAATGAACATCACCCAATGTCGTCTTATACTCATGTGTGTTGCGCCTAATCAAATTCAATGCCTCGTTAATGACGTACTTGTCGTCTGAAATAAGTCTCAACGCTGTTACATCCATCTGATCTTCCCACAGTTTCATTCGACACTCATTCATGACGTTTCCTCCGAAATTCTCAGCACCACCGAATCGACGAGCCACAAACAGTGCCTTTTCGGGATCTGACCTCTCCAGTAGTAAGGTGATAATTTGAGATGGGTCTAAAATTGTACGAACCCCACAAATCGACAAAGTTGTCGTTTGCTTAGACTGAGAAAAACGCACAAACGAAAGAGTCTCACTGAGGGGGTGATGAGATGCTGAAAGCATTACTGTTCCACCATTGAGCCCGATATTTGAAGCAATAATATTACGAACCGGGATCGTGATAGTGTCTCCAGACATCCCCGCACCAGACTCAAAACTATAAAGCCGAATGATTGACTTCATCACCGCTGCTTTTGACTTTCGATACTTTCTTGTCACGGAGAAACAAGCGAGGTGAGTTGCTTTGGGAGAACACCACCACTCAATTTGAGATGTGAATATTGCATCACGTGATGTTCGAGTTGCAGTTAGCAGCGAGTTCTCTCTGTCAGAAAGAATGCTTAGCAATGGTATCGATGGATCACTTTCAACCTGGTTGTGTCTGTGTTCAGCGAAAGCAACAGCGTTTGTCGACTCAATTACTGTAACACCGCCATTGTAGTCCAGGGCAGCAAGAAAAATAGCGTCAGATTTCCTCGGTGAGAAACACAAGGACGTGAACGGTGCTTTGGTCGTTATGCTGCAAGGTACTATCTTCTTTTTTCGCGATATGTTTGTAGGAGTGCCAGAAACATCTTTGGTCCAATGAACAGATGCTATGCCGGGACAGAAAACAGTAGAGTCGGCGCCCAGCTGGCCAACGCTAATGCTGTTGATTTCACTGACACTAACAATGAATGTCGGATCCTCGTGACCTGAGACGGGTGAGTGAATTGTTGTAATACCCCACAACGTAACAATTGTTTTTCCACCGCCGCCGAGTACTTCTGTTTCGACTTCAGTGTCAGCTGAACGACCACACGAAGCCAAAATAATCTCTGCTGCGGCCCCCTCTCGATCACGTTCTCCGTTCCATGCTGAATCCGAACCACTAGAGGTTCGGTATGCATCTAAAGCCATAATGTCAACGTGGTGATGAGCAGTGGATATTGCAGTGACTTGCACCATGCCAGTGAGGTTGGGCAATTGATTCAAAGGTGGAGTTGGAGGGCGGGCATACCGCGACCATATCTGATTTGGAATTGGTACTAGTTCGATATAACCACCTAGACGAGATATTGTCAGTATTGCCGACATCGAATGATCATGGTCAATATTGCTATCATTTTTGACCACCAACGGCGTTAAATCAGTCACCCGTAACGGCCCTGATTCGAACAGTGAAGCAATCTCATCTCGCTGCTCGTTATCACCCGATGCGTATGGACTCGGTGTCACATTCTTCAAACCTTCATTGGCAACTGCATCTGTCGGAGCAATTACCGCAACAGCCTTCCAACCTACTTCTAGAATTTTTTCTTTCTTACTACCGTGTTTATTGGCACCACCCTGTTGTTGGACCCTTCGATACATGACAATAAATCCATCTCCCCTACCCCAAGAGACTGCTAGACAGTCAGGCCCAATTAATGCTGCTCGAGTATGCCGTAAATCACACAGCGAGTCATGATTTTTATCTTTGACAAATTGACAGAGTGCATCCCGATCTGAAGTGAGTGTAACTTTAGCCCCACTATTGATTTGTTCAGGAACAGATGACGATGATGGCAAGGGAGGAAACTCTGCAATTTTTCCATATCCCACAATGCAATAAGTTGGTCTCTTTTCATTCTCAGCAGCGTCATCATCCATCCCAACACAGCTCCTAATTGGTAAAACAACATGCCATCGATTTGTTTGTCCAAGATTATCCTTTGTACAGAGAGCGCGTCGTTCAGATACCAAATGAAAGCGATGAAATGCCAATGCCTCTTTGGTAATTGCATGCGTATCCAGTGGCGATGTTGTTCCACACATTCCATCCTCATGATTAAAGTTGACTGACTGTTCATCATCTTCATTATTGTCGTCAATAAAGTCATCACGGCCAGAATATTTGTCATTATTTTGATTTTCCTGTTTTCTGTCGTCGGTCACGATATGATCATTCCCCCCACCCCCTCCGAAGAAGAAGCGACGCAACCAACCACCTTGTTGCATCCTTTTTTCTCTATCTAACAATTCATTCTGCCTCTGTTTTTCCTGCTCAAGTTGAAGCAATTGCTCCTGCCGCTCCAAATATCCCCGAGATGGATATCGCACTGCGTAAAACTCATACCATTGCTCCAGAGTCGTGAGTTCTACAGTGTCGTCGTCAGCAGCAGCAGCGGCACCTCTTGTCTTCTTGTTCGACGACGAATAAAGTGGAATGGAATATTTGGATACTAAATCAATGCCGTCATCACAACTTCGTTCATCAGTGAGTTTTGATGATGATGACATTTTAGAAATGGCAGCGGCGTCCACGAGGGTGTACGCCACCTTGGCGTCGAAGGTTTCTGTAGCGACCATTGGAGACGATATCTCTACGATAGACCAGCATCCAACTTTTTATTATCTGCCGTATTCGTCGTAGCCAACGTTTATTGGTGTATTGTAGATTGTAGGGGTGATTTTGGAGTTTGCTTCGATCGCATGTACTTATGATGTATGAGTACAAGTATGCGGTGTACGAGTAATTGCTAGTATCTTTTCTCGTTGGCGTCCGTCCGGACGGAATCCCCACCAACACTTCCCAGCAAGCCAAAGCCAAGCCCCTCCACATCTGCTACTTACAAAACCTTATCTACAAAACTTATCCTAGCTAGCCAAAGGCACACATCCAACCCAACAAGACCAAGACCGACCAAGACCGACCAAGACCAACAGCTCTAAACAGCCTATCCAGCCTACGATACCCTTTTATCGATCTCGACGAGCTCATAATTGTTTTTTGAAACAAGCCAACACACCAAAAACACTTCACATTTCCTTCCGCTTCCGTCCAAACCCAAACACACAAAAAGAAGATATTTCTCTAGAGGTACACATATATAGGAGCATAGACCAAGACCAAAAGCTCTAAGAGCCCGAGCCTCAGATAAGCCATTAGCGTATTCCTCCTTCAAAATGAATCGTGTCCTTGCTGCGACACTCATGCTACTGCTCGCTCTCGCTTCTGCACCCAATGCAAAGGCTGCGGAGGCGGACATGGAAATCCCTGGACTTCGTGGTGCAGATACAGCAGATTCTGCTGCTGATGAAGTCGCTTCTGGTCGCCACCTCCAAGCCTCGCTGGGAGATTGGGAGTTCTGTAACGACAGTTATCAATGCAAGAACCAGTGCTGCAGCGACATGTATTCGACTAGCGATGGCCGTCTCAAGTGCACGCCGGTAGGTGGTTTTAAACCTTTGGAAGGCTGTGTTGGATCATCCACTCCTCCTCCTCCTGCTCCCGTTCCTTCTCCGCCTCCTCCTCGTCCAATAATTGTTATTGGCGCATCATCATCATGCTTGATAGATGGAACCCCCTGTGGTGGTATAAACGAGAGTTGCGGTAAATGCTGCAACCCGTCAACCTTTTGGCCTGACCACAGGTTTCATGACGCATGCGGCCAGATGCCTTGCTGGGGTACAGACACTCGTTGCTTGGGAGGAACGACCTGCAACAGCTGCTGCAATGGTTCTCATTATGTTTGGTGGCCACCAGCTCATTACTGTAACTGAAGAAGCTGATGCTGAAACTGAAATGCGGACGGAGACGAGTGACTTTTAACTTTCACCGACGTGATGTGCGTCTATATAAATCCTTCGTCAGTTCAATGTGTCGGACGAGCACAATACAACAATAAAACATGAACTTCAACAGATTATTTTAGATGCATATGAGTAAAATAAGTTGTGGTGCTATACTTTGCCAACATCTTTTATGCAACTGTTGGTGTTGGGCGAATATAATGCGAATAAGTACGCAAAGGAGTAGATTGTAGTAAATCCATGAGTATATAACGCTACGTTATCGACAATATATACTTCTCATAGACTATCATCACCTGACGATGATACCAACCACAATGCCATTCCAATTAGAACAGCACCAATATAACCGTAAACACCCAGCACCTCCCCAAGCAAAAAGTAAGCAAACAGTGATGAAAACAGCGGTTGAGTAGTATAAATGAGGTTGGAATCAGTCGGATTCACTCGCTGCTGCCCAAAACTTTGAGCAAATATTGTGTAGGCGCAAGTGATCCAACCCGTCCACAGTATTGCAGCAGCTGAAACACCAAGTGAACCTTCATTGTGTAACACTGACCCATTCATTACCGCAGAACTAATTGCATTGTAGTAATCGAAGACCTCGTGTCCAATTTTATTGACAAATTCAGGGAGGGAGGATTGTGCACTGCTTCCAACACAGAAAAAAACAGCCACCAACGCAATGCTAAGAGACGCCTCTGTTGTAGCTTTTGATGCTGCCAACTTTATTGCCGTCGTTCGAGGTGCATAAACTCCGAGACGAACGACATGCATAGAATATGCAAGTGCTGCCATCAAGATGAGTACATCACCCTGAGACACATTAAATTCTAATGAATCCAGTGGAAGAAATCCAGCTTGATCACCAGCTCCACTACTGCCATCAGCACTCATTATTATCACACCGCTGAATGCAATGATACATGCAGCCCAAGTTTGAAGTGGTATTGCAGATAAGTTTCCTGCTGCAAATGCCGAAAGAAGAGGAACTATAACTGTCGTTAATTGGACGAGGAATGCAGCTCGATCAGCAGGAACAGTTTGTAGACCAATAACTTGAAGTCCATTGCCAATAAATAGGTAGCTGCCCAATTCCCATCCTCCTCTAGTTGTAATTTTGTTGCTTTCAACTTCAATTTGCAAGTCATCATATGACGTATTTATTAACACTTCATCAACACTCTTCGATTGTAATTGAGACAAGATACTCAGCGATATCGCGGCTACGACATAGTAGCCAGCAGAAAAGACAAAGCCTGGCATGGATGGATCCATCTCTTCGTACATGTACTTCACAACAGGCGTGTAAGTGCCCCATGCTAATGGAACAGTGAGGAGGACGAGAATGCCAAGTGTTCTTTCGGTGATAATATTGTTTTGTAAAGATTGAAAGTCATCGTCTGTAGATAAATCAGGGCGCAGGGTTGTTATTGTTTCATCTTCTACAAGACTCTCAGTGTTATATTTTGATAGGGAAAGAGTCGATGCACTGCATCTCCGCTGGTTGCAAAATTGGTGTGTAAAGCCAACATGATGTCGAAGCCGCCGCACAGCCGGAAACGAGAATGCTGCCGAATGAGGTAGGTCGTTGTTGAAGGCCAAGCCAACAATAGCTGCTGCCGCCGACGAGCGCTTCATTTTGGAATTTCGGAGCCTGTTTGTTATCGTGGTCGTAGCATAGTAGTAGGCTCTACTAATATCGGTGGTTGAGAGTGACGAAGGAGTGACGACAGTGACGGATAGTGCGTGATGATGATGGATGAGGGACGAAGGCTCAGTACGATACAGTTGAGTTCTACGATAGCGAGCGAGGAAGGAAGTTTTCCCATTTCGTTGCGGCCGTCAACAACAGTCCTCTCGCTGCCTTCAGCTCAACTCTCTTCACGTAGGATTCCTCGCTACACAATATAATGACTGTATCTTCTCTTTGGAGCGTCCTAGACGAAAGCAACTGTGGCAGGCCTGTTGGAGTAGAATGCTTTCCGCTCGGAACGACCCTCGCTGTGGACACTTCTATTTGGATATGCGAAGCGCTCACATCCACTGCATTATCATCATTCCATTCCGATCCTGTTCTCTATCTTATCTATCAACGCACGACAAAGCTGCTGAAACGTGGACTTGGCCTCATTTTCGTGCTAGAGGGTGATAGAAGAGTTTCCAATGACAACGGAGGACAAGAGTTGAAGAAAAGGAGATCTAGTTCGCAATTCTTTGCGGCAACAACGCGTTGTGAAGCTCTCCTTCGTATGCTTGGTGTACCAGTGGTTCGCGCAGAAGCAAACGGAGAGGCCCTCTGTTCACTGCTAAATATAGAGGGCATCGTCCAAGGTGTGATATCAAACGATTCCGATTGCCTTCTATTTGGTTCAAAGACAATCTACAAAAATTTTACATTGGAGAATCTAGAACATAGAACGGTCATGAGGTATGATGCTGATAGACTTAGAGTGGCGGTGGATGGTAGTAATCGCTCGATCACACTGAGTAGGGAAGACCTTGTCGCGTTTGCTCTTCTAACAGGCTCGGATATGACAACAGGCATATCAAATGTCGGCCACAAAAAAGCGATTGCGTTCATAGATGCATGCCGAGGGCTTGCGCAACAACCGAACGAAACATCTTGCCTTGATCGATTACTGGAATTGTGCGAAGAGATAACAACACACAACGCTGCAGTGCATATTGATGTGGATGATAACGATGGCCCAAGTACGAAAAGAACATGTTCACTCTGTCTTCATCATGGCTCCAAAAGTTTACACGAAAGAAATGGTTGCACTGAGTGTGGTACATCTGCAGGAGAAGGTTGCTTTCTCGTGACATCGATGGAAAAGATTATTACGTCTATGCAGCAAAAGATAGCAAAGATGCAGCATCCACCGTTTGATCCTAGAGCAGTTGTTGACACATACTTCTCTCCCAATGGCAACTCAGTTCCAAATTCACTTGCTTCGGTCACATCAGCAACCTGTATTGCATCCCCCGCTGCAGCACAACTATTTCAGTCAACTCTCATCTTGAAGGGTACATCAATTTCGTCAAGTCAAGATTACGTTCTTCGAACACTGCCTCAACTCCTCGCGAGACTAGATCTGCTATCAACCGCACCTCGAAATGTGTATGCTACGATATCCAACCAAAAGAACAAGCCTGTTCCAATTCGAGTTGAAAAGATGCTTGTAAGAGAGTCTATCCCTTGCTACGAAGTCAAATGGGCAATTGTAGTCGTAGAGCAGCAGATTCATTTCTCAACACACGAGTTTCAGTCTCTGATCAATACTGCATTTCCTCGACTCGTTGAAACCTTTCACAGAGAGGAACGTCAGAGGCAAAGGGGTCTCATTGAGCAAGAAAGACATAAAAAGTTCGTGGGAACAAATAAACCACGCAATCAATCCCAGCAACAACGTGAGAAGCAATTCTATCGAAGGATGAAAACAGGACAAGGTAGGAAGCGTGAGAGACTCTTCGATTTCGGTCACATTCGGAAACCGAGAGTGATACATTCAACATCGCAAAGTCAAAGTGCTGATGTAGCCATGCTCATGGATCACATGCGTCCGATGAAGAGTGTAATTGACGTTGATGTGGACAAATGTGAACCGTACGGAGCCGAAGACGATAATGAGCTTTGTCCGTATGGACGGAATAGCCGCATTCATTTGGATGACAATCAAGGAGGACCACGGACTCACAAACAAGACAGTGCCACGGAAATATTTGCTGCAGATTGCTCTCTACATGATGACTCAATTTGCAGCAGCGATGATGACCACAACGAGAGAGATACGAATGATTTTTCCTTGCTCGGGAGTAACACCTATGGCAGGTGCGATGAGGAGAATCATCGAGGCAATGCGTATGAGAACAAATCACAAAGCCTGGATATGCCTTCTCTATCACCAAATCAAGAACGCATCTTTTGTAATTTGGGCATGTTTGTTGTCGAGTGTACGCCGATACGAAGATCAAATCATGAAGCTCCAAGAATGTTGTAATACTCAAATTGTAATGTAATATTCAATGTTGTGTGAAATTTCTATGAACAACTACACCCTATTCTGCGACATTTCAGCAGCCAAGGCATTGATACGTTGATCACTATTCTGCATCGATTGTAATACTGTCACATGTTGTTCCTGCTCTTTGATGCGACGATTGTGATCCTCCAATTGACGAGCCTTCTCTCTTTCAAGTGCCTCTACATCGACTTCATTAACAAGAATTTCAGCCCCATCGTTGACTCCATAGTAAAAGAGCGAATGTTCAGCATCGTCGAGTTCTGAAGGGAAGGGATCTCCTTCGGCACGGAAGTGCAACATTTGCATGTCGATGTCGACTCTAAAATATTTTGCACACATCGTCTTGATCCTACCAACCTTCAAACTACGCGGTAAACGCTTCCTAAGAGGTTCCATATCACAGCTTGCAGCAGCCATTGAACGGATCGTAACATTGATGATTTCTTCTCCAATATTTCCTTGATTGGAAGAATCATTACCGGCAATTGCCAAAGATAGCATTGTATCCTTGTGCTTCTCCAATAATGGCTGAAACTGAGGGTGCTTGGCAAACAGTTGAATTTGCTTTGCATTGTCATCGTCGCCAGCTGATACTCCTCGGTTGGTACCCTTCTCAGCAGCAAGAATTGCCCCCGATGATATTAGCAGCAACTCCCTCGATACAGTACTCACATAACGTCTCTCCGCCTCGACTCGTTCCCTGTTTGATATTGGGGATGCATTGAAATACTCCAAGCTTGGAAGACGCGCAATGGCAGTGGATCTAACCTCACCCACACCTAATGTGTTAGTCAAAGGAGTATTCCGAAGACGCAACGATCGTAACGAAGGGATACTGTTGAGTTGATCAAGTGCTGTCCACGTAGAAATATTTGTTCCAGCCAGTTGCAAGGACGTCAGATTAGGAAATGCAACATGTCGTTCTCCTTCCGTCACCACATCTATGCAATCAATGACATTGTCATTTACAATGAGTGACTCCAACTGTAATAAGTTTTGAAGTTTCATGATTTGTCTTTGCCACGAAGTCAGCTGACAATCGGATAGGTCCAATAATACCAAATTCTCGAAGAGCCCTTCCGTACCAAAGCTCTCAATATCAGCCAGACTGCAATGAGCCACACACAATTCTTCCAAATGGGGCATTGCTTCCCCAATAGAGGCAACTGTTTGGAAACTTGAGATATTGCAACTGTTGAGGTTCAATGATTTAACATTCAAAAACGACATACCAAGATCAACGGAACCCAAATCATTGATACGATTCGAAGCCAAACTAATATTTTGTAGGTTTGGAAACAACCTCACTATATTCAGCACATCTTCCCAATCAGACAATAGATTTCCAGCCAAATCAATCCCCCGAAGATGATGGAATTCAGCTATTTCTTCCAATGAAGTCAGGTCAGGCGGTGGTTTCGAAATGCCCAACATTCTCAGAGAAATCTCCTCCACCACCTCCAGCTGCTGTCTATTCCTCAACTTCACCTCTCCCCAAAATTCAATTGGTTTATCCCGTCCACTCGAAGTTCGTGCTACATGAGGTAGTAAATTATCTGGAGCGATCAATTCTGCATCGGGCCGCACATACCGTGATCTCATCAACTGCGGCGTTAATGCCACGCCCACATCAACTTTGGGCAATCGGAGGAATGACCCCTGAGTCGGCCCACATTTGAAATGTCGGACTATTTGATTGGTCAATTTGGATATGACCGATCCATCGTGTTTGCCTCTTGTTACGTCATCCCAGGCGATTCCGGCATAGATTTCGGTTTGTGATTTGGCCGAGGCGACGGGACCGACGTAGAGGACTGTGCCCACGAAGCCGGAGGAGTCTCGGACGCGTGTTATGTTGGGGCGGAGGCTGCTGGGAGTCACTGCTGCTACTGCTGTCATTGTCCAGATCCTGTCTGCTACTCAGTTTCGGTATAATATTACTATTGGCATCATTCAGTGTGAAAGTGAAAAGGTCATTACAAGATTTTTTGATTTTTCATCAGGTTGGCGGGTAAAAAGTGATGGGGGAGGGAGTGATTGGAAAAGATTGGAAAGCAGAGAGGGGAGAAAATTGATGCAAAAACGCTAGCCCTAAAAATGGTGATCAGAAGTGCGTCACACCTCGCGTGGTACGTGTTGGGTTGAGATTTTTGGTGATGTTGCCCTTCCACCATCAGGGCAATCGGAGCCGCTCCTTTTTGTCGCTATCCCCACGATCATAATCTCTTATTATCGATACAACAACTTTTTGCAATCATGTTTTCTGTAAGTTGATGTGCTCTCTGACAGCTGCAGGTGATAGGGTTTGTTGTTTGCGGCGATGAATGTCTTGAGGCAGATTCCGGACCGCGAAATACTGTAACTTGGGTCTGATGTCGACGAGAGATACCGCACGTCGTGTCAAAGTGTTCTCAGGTTGGATTCGAACTTCCATTCAGTTAAAGTCACTATGAGGAAAACAATCATCAATACTACCTCAATCCTGCTTGGATAATATGTATTCCTCACACCCTTTTCTACTCTTCATCTTCACCCTCACAGGCCAAGTCCCTCGTCCTCGCCGCCCTTGTCGGCTCTGCCGCCGCCTTCGCCCCTGCTACCAACATGGCCACCCGCTCCGTCACCGCCCTTAACGGTGTTGAGGAGCAAGTTCGTGAGCTTGTCAAGAACCAATTGAACCCCGACGGTCCCTTCGAAGACAGTGCCTCCTTCATGGATGATTTGGGTGCCGACTCTTTGGATGCCGTTGAGCTTATCATGAGTTTGGAGGAGGAGTTCGACATTGAGATCCCCGATGATGAAGTTGAGGGAATCACCACCGTCCAGGCTGCTATTGACTTCGTTAAGAGCAAGCAATAAGCTACTTACCCAACTACAGCTTGTCAGACCTCAGAAAATATGATAATTTTGTGCGGTAGGATGAATCGAAATTTCTCATAATGGCAGGGATGTCATTTCATGTGCAAAGGTTGCTCTTAAAGCTAAAAATGATTCAATGTATACAACCTTCCTGGAGTATGAAGAAGTTTTGGCTGTGTGAACGAAAATATTTTATATGCACTTCCTAACAGGGCCTGTATCGAAGATCTCATATTATGTGTATTTATGCTGTGTATTTTTATCAGTTTCAGTCTTCATCACTTCCGTCACCTTCATCGTCTGACGCTTCCCTACCAACAGTCAAAGTCAAAACGCCCTCTTCTAATACGATTGGCATCGATCCTTCCTTTGCAGCCAACTTGGATGCATCATGCAAGTCTTTTAATGAAGAATGAAATGCCATTTCGACATGCCTGTTGCATAGGACAATGTCCGCGGTCCCTGCAGCCTCTGATGATTTTGTCAAAGATACTGTATTGGTGAGCTTGTCCTCCGACGCAATGTCTGTAATATTCCATATGAATGCGGGAATATGAGTCTCGTCTGACTTGGCATTACTGTCGGGGTCTTCCCACGTAGTTGTCAATTTGCTTACTATGTCGTCATCCAGAATGACAGCATCCATCGTTGAGTGGTTTAACCAGATATTCACAAGGAATGTTATCCTCTTACCGACAAGAGCACCTTCCCCCTTCTCTTCAACCTTTTGCTTTTTCGTCTGTGGTTCTGCGACATCGTCCTCATTACTCTTTGGAGTGGATACACTTGGAAAGTATTCGCCAGGAGCTCCGTGTAGCAAACGGCCATCAAAGCTGACATGCTTGCCAAATGATGGATGACTGAGCCATCCTTTCGTAATGCTTCCGTTGAGACTTGATTTTTCTACATCGTGTGGGGGAGGACTGCGTTTATCAAGAATCAAAGTTGGAACGCCAACATCACTCAAGTAGGTTATCGTCGCAACTCTGGGATGCAAGAAAATTCCACTGGCCTGTTCTTCCAGTGCATAGTCGGCGTCGAAATGCATACCGACCTCGTCGTCTTCTCCGCCCTCTGAGTCATCGTCATCACCATCATCATTTGCTTCTTTTGAGGGAGGTTCATTATTCTCTGTCGATTTGTTATCTAAAACCAATGTCCACCATTCAGCACCGCTATTCTTTGGATCGAACTTGCCTTCAAGCCCAACGGTATGCGCCTTGAAGATAGTCTGCGCCAATGCCTCCAGTGCACACCTTGGCTTCATCAAAGAAGGCAGAAAAAAAGTCGATCCAGATGAGTACTCATCACCATCAGTCGCCCTGGCATTGAATACCAATGCACAATCATTCAAGAAGGATGAACGCTGAGCGAAGTTGATGGCGTTTGTGTAGGACGCGAATGGGGCACGTGGAACTGGAAATCTATCGGCTTCAGAGGAGCCTGGCTTGAAGTCGCTAAGGACAGTGAATCCTTCGTCAAGGATTAGATCACTTTCCGCCATGATGTCAAGACTTGTATGCTATGAAATCGGTAAACACGGTGTGGACACTGTTGGATGATGGCAGAGGCGGATGGCGGCAAATGCGGGTTGGAAATAGATCTAAAAGAAGAGTTCTCCAATTTTGCATTCAATTTAGTCGCACGATCATTCGACTTCATCAGCGATGAGGCAACGTCTACACGCCACCATTCAGGCACACATTTCATAAAAAATACGCATGAGCAGCACACTTCTAACCGCCAACCGCCAACCACCAACCAACCATGAATGACATCTTTGCTTGTGGATGCAGGAGAGGCTTGTGCAGAGAAGCGAAGCCGACCTGTGAGCATCACCTACGCGTGAGACCTTCAGCTAGCATAGTTTCTATCGATCAGAACAAGGATTACAGGAAAGATAATGCAATTGAATACCCAACGCAGTCTCAACGAGTTCATTATCATGAACCAGTTTGCGCCATTGGTCACCCGTCTTTAAAGATCTACAAGTTTCAACTTCCTCCCCACTTGCTTCACTTGCTTGATTACATCGTCATTAGATGTGATGATTATGCAGCGACACTCCCCGGAGGATGGATGACCTATCTTTACTCTCTGACAAAGCAAGACATTGCTTTGCGTGATGTTCCAGAGATGTATAACGCTGCGATGCCAATCATTTCATACGTCAAAAGCACAATTAAGAGGATGTATGACGTTAATCATGTCAAGATTGATCGCAACCAGCCACATGTTTTGCGTTACTCAGCGGAAGGTGGCTGCAAGCATACTGGTGTCGAGCTTCACCACGATAAATGTAGCCTCACTGCGAACATAATGATGTCAAGGTCAAACTCGTACGTCGGAGGAGGGACTTATTTCCCTGACGCAAAAACAACGGTCAAATTGGAGTTTGGAGAGTTTCTGATTCATCCTGGAAAAATTGTGCATGCTGGTGTCGATATAACAAAAGGAACTAGAACTCTCATGATTCTCTTCACTCATATAGAATAATGTCTTGAGAGTATGTCGGTAGAGAACAATACACTTTGATATTAGATCAGATTATGCAGTAACAACTTAAACTTATAGGATACGTCGATTTTTGTATGTATATTCATACTATAGCTACACAAACCAAAGTGCTGCCAAGAGCAATTGTAAAGGCGAGTAAAGAATGAGAACATACTGCGGAGATATGTTGGAAGGCAGTATCGTAGATGGAGAGATAGCGACGAGTAACAGTATCTTTGCAACCGTCATGATTGTTTTCAACACAACGTTCTTTGACAGCGTTGAATAAAGTCGATCCGATAACACTAATATTGCCAACAATGGAGTCCAAAACACTGCAGACGGAAAACCCAAAGAGTAATTCGCTAGCAACAAAGGCGCGTGCAGGTAAATGCCAATGAGACACGTAACGAAACGCAAACTTTTGCGGCATTCGTTTGTTGCATCGAAGTCAGCGGTGGTTTTCTTTTCTTTGCAAGGCTGTGGAATACTACGGCGAACAACCCACGCAACAATAATCATCAACACACCGATGGAACTTCGTCCGGTTGTGAAAATCATACAAGCATTGACACACGACGCAAGCAGCACCGTCCCGACCACGGTGCCCACGAATACGAACTGAAATGATGTTATATCTCTCAACGCCAATGATGCCGCTCTAACAACCATCGGTAATGCAACCAGTATTGCAGGATAAATGTACTCTCCGTGAGAAACAAACTTGGATGGTGATGGCATTGTATATTGAGCGATGGAGTGATGAAGACGTTCGTGTAGATTGCTAATGGAGCGCAATAGATGTTCTATGCATCGTGATAAATCAGCGTAATGCGGATGGATAGCAGGATTGGAAGTAACACCGTCTGAGGTTGTGGTTGGCACATGAACTTCAATCGTCAAGGCGTCAACGCCATGGTTGAGTGCAAAGGAATGGGGTTGCACGGGACCGATCACCAATGCAGCCACGAAACCAATCCATCCTGACAAATCAGAGGCATAGCTCTGAAGGGATGCCAATGATGACGTACCAAGCTCCAATATGCCTCCCAAACGCGTGAAGACGTCAACCACACGGTTCTCTAACTCTTTTCCGAAGGGATGCGCTCTAAACTCGGAGTTTCCATAATAAATAGAGTGAGATTGATCATACCTACCACCGGATGGATGAGTCTGAAACGCATAAAAAGTGGCAAATACCAAGTCTAAATTGGGCAATGTTCCTCCCGTTCCCTGGGGTAAGATTCGCACTTGTGTACTTCCCTGTTTAGACATTTGTTGTTGCTGTTGTTGTTGCTCTTCCTTTACGACATCACTTATGACAAGAAGAGATCGCATCATGGGAAAGCTATATTCAGGTGGGAGTGGATTGACATGTTTGGACCCACCACCTCCTCCAATGTAGGAGGCGATGAATTTATCGACAATGGTAGTCAAATTCGTATGTTGCCGACAAGAGGTAGACGAAGACGAAGAAGTGTCTGTGGCATTATCCACCCTATTGCGAACATGGTTCACTGTAGGAGATACAATATACACAATTTTTGTTAGCCACGGTGCATCCTTACTACTTCCCAACTTTTTAATCATGTGCAATATTGATGCATTGAGATCACTTGATTCATACCACCCTTTCTTCTGACACCCTGCAGGCTGCTGCTGTTGCTCACCCACCACAATAACTACAGCTTCGGCCGAATCAATCATGGGTCCCAATGAAGGCATAATACGAGCAATATCAAACACGACCTCATCTGTCGCTTCATGACGGAGGCACTCTACCGATGATATTGCATGCGAATGGATGGCATCGCACATCCCCAAGTCAGAATAATTCAAGTCATCGTCTCGCTGCTGTGACAACATCGTCTGACGACCTAGTACCCTCATCAAGGGATAACTCTCCACCTGATGTCTATGCACATCCAATCCATTCTCATCAATATAACTCCCCCGACATTTGAGTTCACCAGTGATGATTGATACAATTGGATGAAGTGCCGTCCATATCAAGCCCAGTAAGTAGGGGATCGTGAGGAGAAATGGAATGAGACGACGTAGCAATTTGTCACGTTTTTGCTCACGGAGACGCTCTGTGAGGGGGTCTATTTTGATGGTATTGTTAGTGTTGGCGGTGTCGTCGGAAGCCATGGTCGTTATGTGTTGTTTTGTTGTTTTATTTTAGAACGAGAGGTACGTACGTGAGCTAAAATAATTACCGTAATTGTAAGTATGGTACCGAGTGATCGATTATTTCAGCCCGCCGCAATAAAACGTAAGTACATTAAGTACATATCTCATATATCTCGGCCCGGTGGATACGTACAGACAAGAGAAGCGAGAGAAGCGAATGAATAAACAAAATCCCTAACTTGTTAGATTGTTAGGATTGGTCCAAGCCCGAAGACTTGGTACCACAACCAACACTCCAGAAGAATGCACTCTTGGAGTAAGTAAACAATTTTCCCAAAGGACCAACACTCCAACCGTGTCAGGTCCCAAAACGTGATGGGGCATACCCAACCAAAATTTCTATCTTGAAGCGAACTTGTTTCAAAGAAGGATTGTTGCAAATAACGTATAAACGAAACACCGACGCAATTTAGTTCCTCTGTTCAGCCAACAACTTCACCCGCTAGCGTTTCTCACCGAGCGTAGCTAACGTGTAAGAAAACGGGTCGCGTTAGGTAGTGAAGTCTTGACCGTCGAGAGGAAGCCTCCAGATGTCTCATGACTCGGAGGCTATGCTGAACTGGCAGTCTAAACAGAACCCTTGTCGAAATACTTNGCCTCCAGATGTCTCATGACTCGGAGGCTATGCTGAACTGGCAGTCTAAACAGAACCCTTGTCGAAATACTTGTCGAATAAGAAATCCCCATCCCCCTAGTCCCGGAGCCGTACAAAACCCCGGCCGGCGACGCTGAATTGTCCCGGTGTGACTTTTACTCTTATGCATTGGAATGCCCTATTCTCTCCCCGATCAACGTGTGGCTCACGTCAACTCAACTAAAGGGCATAAGAGTATCACCACGTGTTTGGCATTTCACCCGCATATAAATATCGCGAGTTGCCTTCCACCATTAGCAGACCTGACCTAAATTCCAGTTGTCTGCATGCATCCGCAGTAGCATGTTCGGATGCCCCGATATGACTGGAAGTACATCCAGACGAGACCTGATTTCCAGATTAGATCTTCGCCCAGTCCAGTATCCTCCCCACAATTTGCCATCTTTTCGAATCTTTGGTCTTTGATTTATCCATGATATTCCCGGATCATAATCACGGATCCAGATAGATTCAACCTGGTAGTGGTTCAACGGGAGGGGTTGTCAACAGAATGCCGACCCCCCCACGAATGCTTCGTTTGCAAAGCCCGGCTTAAAGCCCCTAGCATCAGCACCCATTGATACCACCTAGCCTTACCCTCTTCCAAATCCTTCTCACTTGGAATTGGGTCCAAATCCAAACTAGTTTTGTAACGGATAATTTGAAAATTGCTCACCCACAGTCGCGATCCACCTTAAGCGAGTCGTTGTAGTGTGGCACTGATAAAAATACCACCAAAAAAACGAACGCATCCATGCCCTCCCCAGATAGGGATGATTGGGGAAAAATTTGAGTATTGCAACCTTCTGCGTGTTGGCAAACTTCGTCCCCATCACATTGAGCAACCGTGAGTTATCCCACACTGCAGTTTTCTTTGCCGCTAGCAACAAAAGTCCCCACGTCCAATACCATGAATAGGAGACTCCACCACAATACAATGGCCCTTCTCGTCTCCCGACAATATGCCGTTACTGGAGACACCATCCAAAACCCCACCATACAACCCACCCGACACCAAAGGAGCCGAGCCCAAACCACCAACAACGAGGTGGGAATGGCACGGAGGGTGGAGGCCCATTGGAAATGTGGACCTCGTCCTCTTAAAGGAGGCTGCAATCCCCAACCCCGCCCTGCGTAGGCAAACGAAGTCGCACCAGACGTCGCACGGAGAGAAGCGGACGACGCGAAGAAATCAATCGGAGAACGACGAGATCGCCGAGGTACTATATATTCGAAGCCATGTCGCGAGGGAAACCAAACACCGAGTAAATGGTGGTCTCTCGACTGGCAAGGATGCGCAACGAAGTAAGCGTGATACCAGTGATCAGTAGTTGGACCAGCTACTTCAGATAACAACCTTGCCAATAATCAAACCATTTATGGGTAAAGTATTGGTGCTTTGTTTCTGATGATGACCTGACGTGCCGCCTTTTGACACAAGGAAGTACAGTGTCAGAAAGGAATGTCTGGCCTTCATCAGCATTGCTTCCAGCTTGTCTCTTGTCTTCCCTCGAATACACCAGCTTGACTTGGGATGTACGAGTGGAGAGATCAGAGATAAAGGGGCTCGCATCGATGGATCGCGAACGCGTTGTTTCAGTTTCAAATCGATTTCGCCTGGAAAGCACAACAGCGAGGTTTCGCTTCAATGAAGAGATAATTGACGCCTACTTTATTATTACTTAGCATGGTAGAGACTCTCAAAGTATTGAAAGATGCAAACAGATACCATTCAAAATTAAGCAACAAAATGCCGGGCTACTTCTTCACCGATGCCATCGTCGATGGACAACATCTCCCTCCAGTAGACGAGCAGGAGGTATACAATTATTACACTCAAGAGCTATTGCCAGCTCTATTCTCTTCACTCCCAATTTTATTCGCACGCATTGCACGTGACACCGCAGCCTTCCTCTATCACGTGACGACCCGATTCATCCAATTTCTGTTCCCGTTATGGTTTCGTAAATGGACCTTGGACGCAGCTAGTGAAAGTGGTGAATTCTTCTCGCAGCTCGCAAACATGAAAAAGGCAAACTTTACCTTTGTAGATCATCTACTACAAAGGATAGGTTTTGATGCTGATGAGCACATCACGCGGAGAGATCTTAGTATCAACGCAGAAGAGATGAAGCGAGAGGTGGAGGCATTGATTCATCAATACTATGATGCACTAATGAATCAACAGCACTCGTCTTGGTATGAATGGTTCCGTACGAAGATCACAAACATTATGACGGTGGATTGGTCGCTGGGGGCCTACCTT
Source organism: Skeletonema potamos (assembly GCA_036940105.1). NCBI lineage: Eukaryota > Bacillariophyta > Thalassiosirophyceae > Thalassiosirales > Thalassiosiraceae > Skeletonema > Skeletonema potamos. Next base: position 23,117 of record JALLBJ010000224.1, read on the forward strand.
TGGCAAACTTGTTCTGGGCTAATTATTGTCCTCATTATCACATCCATCGTTCCAGGCCGTCTACACGGTTGGACTGGAAGGTTATTACGCTGGCCGATATTGGGAATGGTTTACATGCTCATTTCCGTAGAGTTGGTGATGTATACTGCCATCAGATTGACCATTCGCATGGCTGAGTCGGTATTTGCAAGTGCCAAGCACCGCAAGTGGAGAAAGAACATGGCAATGGCAACCAGTTATGAAGAGTGGTATAGCTTTGCAAAGAAATTGGATCGAAGTCAGGGACGAGACACGTGGCAAAGCAACGTTAATGATGACACGGCATACAAGTATTCTTGGCCATTCGTTCAGCAGCTCATGAAGGATTTGAAGAATGAACGAGAGGGGGGCAATGTCATCAACGCCCTCGCAGTACTACAACAATGTACACGGAAGAATGTGGGGGGGATCATGAGTGAAGACATGTTCAGTTATACCTATTGTGGTGAACCGAAGGAATTGGTGTCGGAATTCATAGAAGAGGTAACAAAGACTCTGGAGTGGGTAACAGAGAAAGTTAGAGTACAATCCCCAATACCTACCGATGCTGAACATCCAAATTTGAAACATAAAAAGTTGGAGATTGATATGAAACTGAAATCCAAAACTGTAGAAGAGCATGAAAAAATGCAGTCACTCTTGGGATGGGCTACACTGAACTTCCTTGGATTCCCCCACCACAATGAAAAGGATTGCAAAGAGAAGGAGTACGAGAAGTTCGCTCACTCAGACCACACAAACGACGAAGAATTGGAAAAGAATATAATTTTGCGCGAGAAAATCAAGACCTTCTTGAAGCGTGCGCGAGCATCGTATGGGAGAACTGCATTGTGTTTAAGTGGGGGTGCTATGATGGGAAATTATCATTTTGGTTCTGTTAAGGCGCTTTTGGAGGTTGGCCTACTCCCTCACATCATCTCTGGTACGTCGGCTGGTTCAGTGATAGGGGCAATGATTTGCACTCGAACAGATGAAGAACTGATGGAGGATTTGAAGCCAGAAGTATTGGCTCATCATATGACGATTTTCCAAAGTTCGTGGGGTGACAGGTTGAAAAGGTGGTGGCGTCATGGCACCATGTTCGACCAAGACGATTGGTTGCGACGAGTGAAATTCTTCACCAACGGTGACATGACCTTCGAGGAAGCTTACAAAAAAACCGGCAGGGTACTATGTGTTACGCTTTCTGCCACGACAAAGAAAGCCCCGCCGGTCCTCATCAATCACATCACTGCTCCTAATGTCACAATTGCATCGGCGTGTATCGCTTCCGCGAGTGTACCAGGCTTTGTAGATCCAATGAGGCTTCAAATGAAAGATGAAAATGGGGTTGTTCGCGTTCAATCGATGACAGATGAAACATACAGGGATGGAAGCATTGATTCAGACATACCAACAAGCGGACTATCTGAAATGCTCAACGTCAGATTTTTCTTAACGGCTCAGGCCAACCCACACATTGTACCGTTCGTTTACAACAGTAAGGGTGACGTCGGTCGACCAAGTAGATGGAGCAGTGGCATGAGAGATGATTCGTGGCGAGGAGGGTTTTTGTTGAGTGCTTTAGAGATGTATCTGAAGAATGATATGAGATCAAAATTCCACTTTCTGAATGATGTAGACGTTGCTGTGGGATTTACTTCAACCATGATGACGCAGGCAACGTACAGCGGAACTACGACAATTGTTCCAGATACTTGCCTGAAAGATTATTTCTTGGTACGTTCTATTTATCGTTCCATCTCACTGTTTCGTGTGTGCCAATCAACTCACAAGATGTGATGTTTCTTTCGAATCCCCCTCTATCCAGCTCTTTGAACAACAGTCTGAAGCTGATATGAAACGTTATTTTCAAGGTGGAGCAGCAGCAGCATATCAACACGTTGCCATGTTGAAGCTTCATTATGCAGTTGCAAACACTATAGATGAATGCCTTGCAAGTCTAGAATTTGACGAGAAAGCAACTATTCCTCCTCGCAGACGCCACTCTCAGTTAATGATGAAACAAAAATCAGAGATCTTAAGACTACCACGTGGCAGTTTACGCTTCGCAAAGCTTGAGCCGAAAGAATCAGATGAACAATTGCCTGCAAGCGGTCCGGCAACACCTACCTCTACTGAGCCCGATGATGAATACGAGGAAGGAGGGTTTGATGGCGTCGATTGCGCGTACGGTCCAGGGCGGCGCCCATCCTTCGTGACGGAGAAGAAACAACAGTAGTCAATTAAACAAAGGCGAATAAATTGTAGTCTATGTGTCATCTCTACACAATAGCGTCGTCCATACTGGATCGCAGACGTGGTCCGATAATATGCGCAAATGGATTGTAATCACTATGTCGAACAGGTTCGTCAAATTCGTCTTCTTCATCACCATTCGTTGGGTAATCGAGTTCGATTTCCTCCAACGAGCTTTCGGAGCGCTCAGTTATAGATCTCATGTCATCGTCATTTTCGTACTCATCCATTCCGAGTACCTCATCCAACTCATTCGGTTGTTCCAACTCGCTAAACACTTGTACCCGGATTGGAGTCTCATCTCTGTAGTTGTCTCCAAGAACGAAATGCTGTTGAAGGTTTTTGTTTCTCTGCTTTCGTATTCTTCGACGTGCCAGTAATCCTACGATCAAGACCACAACTGTAAGGGAGATGATTGCAATGGTAGACCCTCCGAGTCGATTTGTTTCTACAGTAGATCCGATGTTGCTGATGATCATCGTTGAACTCGGGAAAGTTTCTTTGGATACAGCTTCCAAGTCAACCGATGCGTTGTCTGGAACAGGAGGAGCTTTGGAGGGTTGATCGTGAACAGTAGGTTGATCTTCTATTACAGGGGTCTTATCATGGGAAGGAGCCACAGGTAGTATATTTTCATAAGCAACGGGTAGATTTGACTCGTTTGATTCTTTTGAGTGGTTGATGGAGGCTGCAGACTCTGCCGAAGGTACAGGTGCCAAAGCAATGTCTTCGGTACGTGCTTCATTTTCGTCCAGATTATTTTGCTCGGCAGGTTCTGTTTGGGTAGGGACAGATTCTTCTTTTTGAGCCGATTCTTCTGCTTGAGCAGACTCGTCTATTTGAACCTGCTCAGAATCATCAAGAGAAGTACCCTTGAGGAATTCACAGTGAACGCCTTCGAATTCTGGCGGACAGGCGCATCCTTTGTGACTGAAATAATAAATACAACATGAGATATAAAATTGTTGAGAGTCTTAGCAACACAACATTACACATCCACAGTCAATGCATATCTTGTACTCACGTAGAATATTTATTGCTCATGTCAAAATAGACACCCCTATTGATATTTGATTGGCATAGCCCACCATGAGTGCAGAATGACCTATTTTTGATATCGCCTTGTCCGCAATAGGAAGTAGCCGGCTCACGACACATCTTTCCGGCAAATAAACTCATCAAATCTGCATAGCTACAATCGCAATAATGTTTGCCTGTCTTTTCATCAAGTGCACACGGGACTCCGTTTTGGCATTTCAGTTCAGTACTGCATTGTTCTACCTTGTTTTCGCATGAGATTCCACCAAATCCTGGCAGGCAGATGCAACGTTGGATTAGTCCCCCTCTTGCGAAAGTATCAATGAGAGTAGATTCATCTGATGAGATGTAATCACAGTAACCTCCATTTAAACAGTTTAGCTGGCAAGCGGGGATAGAAGCCATTGTTTTCAAAGCGTCTTTTCGGTCCACTGAGGCGATAATATGATCTGGAGGCAGAGTGCTGCTGCTGCTTACAACCTTGAAGAGTATGGCAGATTTTAGCTGCTTACAACATACTATTATCCGTTTGCATACTTAGGTACCGTTGGTCGCAAAAGAGATTGCCGTTCACACAATATTCAAATTATGAATACGGGCCTCCTTTCCTTAGGTCTTGTCTCTCTCTCCCCGCTCCGCCGCCCTCCCGGCTTGTGGCCGGCTAGCTTGTGGCCTGCAGCATACTACTTGATGTTGTAATAAATTGCTATGCTTGTGGACGCTCGCTCGGATTATGCTATTCCCATATCTAACTAGTTTCAACCAATAGATCAACATGACGACGCACCTGCGTCGGTTCGTTGCCTTTATTATCTTCTCCCTCTTTTATCGCCGGATTATTTTTGCCGACGGTTCTAGTATTGGTGGCCGTCACAGCTATTCACTTACAACGTTCGATCCATCAGGCAACTTAGATCAGGTTGGGAGGGCAATACGTGCTTCAATGTTGGGTGCTCCAGTAATTGCGCTTTCAATTATTTCGCCATCATCATCTGAATCGATAGTGACCGCATCTGAATCTGTATCGACTGTAACGCCGCCAGATGACGGCATATACATGTGTATCCCTCTCCGCTTTCTTGGGACAAATTCACCACTCATTATTGATGATGGAACTCCACGAATAGTCCCAATATCTTCCTCTATATGTATCTGCCACACTGGAGTTGGTGCTGATGGACGAGCCTTGAGTGATGTTGCAGTCAGGATAGCATTGGATTACAGATATGTCTATGGAGAGGAGATATCTCTCGAAGAATTGTTAGAGGCATTAGCTGAAAAGGTTCAGGAAATGACAATGAAGGCAGGGTGCCGCCCTTATGGATGTGCATTGTTAGTGGCATGTCTGGGGAGTGAAAATGTTGATGAGGTTGAAAATAATGGTGGGGGGCCGACAATGTATCGCATAGACCCAAGTGGTTCCGTAGAGTTACTGAATGCAAAAAGCGATGTGAATACAGAGAATGAAAGGAGATTGTCAGTTGCATTTCTCGGGAAATGGAATAGTCAGAAGGAACAGGATATAAGGAGCCAGTTTGGTTCTCAACAATATACAAATGAGAAACAAGTGCAAGATGCATTGATCAGTGCTGTTGAGAAAAATGATGATTCTATGGCAACTCAATTCACATCATATGATGGAGGATGCAAACAAACGTTTTTATATGCTTCATTTACTCGTAAGGGTGGGCTGCGGATATCTCGAACTACTAGAGATAATCGTGGGGATGCAGCAAGCTCGTAGATACATTTAATAATTACAATTGTTTCAATTGAAATTTAGTGGTTCGCGATGAGAGGATTTCGCTTTTACAGGCTTTTACGCAAATTGAAAACATCACTATTATTTGTTATGTACTCTACGTGTGCCAATCTTCTATCCCTTCTTTTCGCAACCATTTCTGTACTATCTGCTCTTCACAATCTAACAAGTCATTCTTCTTGCTACCACACGTTTTATGGCACTCGTTTTTATCACTATCATCTTCGCTGTGGGAATCTTGTTCGTTTCCATCCTCGCTTGATTCATCTCCGTCGCATGACATTTTGCATGTTTGCAATATAGCATTTCTCTTCAAACATTTGTAATTTATTTCGTCATATGCAGCTTTCACCGTCGATAGGCAATCGCTAAGGTCTTCTCTAATCATGTCACAGTTGGCATCGGTTGTACCTTTATCATCGCCATTACACTGCTCTTTGAATTTCTCTCGAAACGCATTGCAAAATCTAGAATTCGATTCTGGATGTATGATTAGGCTTTGAATAGAGGGACCATTTAGAGAATTATATGGGAGGAAGAATGTCATCATGCATGCAGCGAAGCTGCTCCCGAGGAGTATGAGTTTGTATGTGTCTTTACTACTCATGCGTGATAAAACAATTGAAGAATTATTCAATAGATTTCGGCGGCCCGCGGTCAAACTCCCCTAGTTATGGTCTGCAAGAAAGACAGCGGCTGTTACCGGATATTGATATAAATATATTATTTTATTGTTGGAGCTAAAAGTGTCACGCCGCTGATGATTTTTTGGTGTGTATGGTGAAGTAAGGGTGAAGTACGGTGTTGTGTGTTTTGTGTTTTTGTGTCTTCCTTTTTTGTGGGCGGGCCGTCGGCCGTCGGTCGTTGAAGTGCGGTGGGCCTGTCAACGCAACGCGAAGCGCTGCTCTGACGTCATAACCCGCTCGCCGACTGAACTCGCAACGCAAATGCAAAACAACCATGACAGATATTCTCACACAGTGAACTCGATCACAAACATCCTCGATCAAATCAAACAAGATGATGTTATTCGGTCGATCATCTGCCCAGAAGGTCGCTCAGAAGGCTGCAGCTCGTAGCACTGGTATTCGCTCTTTCTCAGCTGCATTTCAGGAACCTCCAATCTCTGATGCCAGTCAAGCTTATATCGATTTAGAAGACAAGTATGGAGCTCACAATTACCATCCCTTGCCAGTTGTCCTATCAAAAGGATTGGGAACACGTGTATGGGATGTCGATGGGAATGAATACTTTGACTTCTTGAGTGCCTACTCTGCCGTCAATCAGGGTCACTGCCATCCCAAGATTATTAATGCGTTGGTAGAACAAGCCCACAAAATGACACTAACGTCTCGTGCCTTCCATAACGATTGCCTTGGTCATTATGTTGAGTTCATGACTTCCTACTTTGGTTTTGATCGTATCCTTCCCATGAATACTGGTGTGGAGGGAGGAGAAACTGCGATCAAACTTGCTCGTCGATGGGCCTATGATGTGAAGGGCGTTCCTAAGAATCAGGCGCGTGTTATCTTTGCGGGTAATAACTTTTGGGGTAGAACTCTTGCTGCCATATCGAGTTCTAGTGACCCTACTGCATTTACAGGTAAGATTGATTCTGTGGGTAATTTCAATTCTGCTGTGACTCTGTCTCATGTTCATGTTTTTTTTTGAATTTCTTGCTTCATAACTTCGTTCATTAGGCTTTGGTCCTTACATGCCAGGTTTCTCGAGTGTAAAGTACAACAATCTGGAGGCTTTAGAAGCAGAGTTCAAGAAGGACGCTGACAATATTGCAGCATTCATGGTTGAACCGATCCAGGGTGAAGCTGGAGTAGTAGTCCCGTTGGATGGATACATGTCTGAGGTGAAGAGGTTATGTGAGAAGTACAATATACTTCTGATTGCAGATGAGGTCCAAACTGGGCTTGGGCGAACAGGGCACAGATTGGCAGTGGATTATGATAATTGCAAGCCCGATATCTTGGTTCTTGGAAAGGCGCTGTCTGGTGGAGTTCTTCCTGTTTCTGCCGTTCTTGCATCTGACGAAGTTATGCTCACTCTGAAACCAGGAGAACACGGATCAACTTATGGTGGAAATGTAAGTATGTATTTGCATATGTATGCCGTGTCACATTTTTTGTTGCATTCTCTGTGGCATCGCTCAACACCATTTCTTCGCACTGCAGCCACTGGCTTGCAAAGTTGCAACTGCTGCTATTGAAGTTCTTCGTGATGAAAAACTTGCAGAGAACTCGGCCGTTCGAGGAGAGCAACTCAGATTTGGATTAAAGTCCTTGGTTGGTAGTACTTGCATTGAGAGTGTTCGGGGGCGAGGTCTTCTGAATGCAATAGTCATTGATCAGCCAAAAATGGGTTACGGGGATCACGGCAAGGCCTGGGATGTTTGTATTCAAATGAAGGAAAATGGACTGCTTGCGAAGCCCACTCATGGTAATATCATTCGGTTCGCACCGCCTCTAACCATCACTGAATCCGAGATTGATGAATGCCTTGGAATCATTGAAAAGAGTGTGAAACAAGTCGGATAATTTTTAACAGAGTCGGTTTTAATTTCAATCTTTTCCTAAAGTATTATTCATTATGAAGTAAAAAGTATGCATATCACTACAATGCACATCACACTTACTCCCCCAAACATATTTATTGTCTTCTCGAAATATTTTACACCGCATCGCTCCGTTTCTGTCGCTTTGGAGAAACACTGTTTTTCGATCCATCGCTTTTGATTTTCCTCTTGGATGCATTTGAGTTGCTGCCCTCCCCAGCATCGTTACCATCTACACTCACTTCCTCCACCGCTTCATCAGGAATTGTCTCCTTTGACTCGGGCTTGTCTGCGTCAACTGGCTGAGGAGCTGTCTCCCCTGCTGCGTTTGGTGTGGGTTTTCCCGCTTTGCCATCCTGTGCTCCATCCTTTCCAGCGTTAGCGGTCGGCTGTTGAAGGGGAGCAGGGGCTACCCTAGATGTTGTCATACTCGCAAGACGACGTTGAGTGTAGGCGCCTCCTCTTCTGCTGTTATTACTGTTGTTGGTGGTGTTGTTGTTGTTGCTTGAGCGGGATGGATATCCCCCTCGCCCCTGTTGCCAAGCGCTCTTATGGACTCGAAAACCAAAAACTTTAGGGATGTAGGCAGAATCGGGTGGGAGGGGATCAGGCATCAGATTGTTGAATGTCATCAAAAATAGATGGGGGAAGGTTGTTCCAAAAGCTGCACCATCCACGGCTCCCCCTCCACCGTTGGAGGAGTGATGCACGCCCCGTGAACGGATGGGAGGGGGGTGATACACTGATTGACATTTGGGACAGAAAATTTTTACCCTTTCGAGACCAATATCATCTTTCAACCCAACCGGTAATACGGGTTGTCCGCTGCACTGAATCAGAGGGCAGGTGCCGAACTCTTTGGCGGCATACTGCAAGAAAAAAATGTATGATGGGTGAGTGGTGAGTCGGGGATTGCCCTAGAAACCGAATGGAAGGCAAAATAATAATAATGTAACTAAAAAAACACACACCTTGTTATACATTGAATCCAGCCCATGCGCTGTGACTATATAACGTGCATGAATCAAACCATACAGCGTGCATGCACTTTTTGTCAGGTGCGAATCATCTGAATCATCCGGACCAATCCTATCGAGAATTAAATCAAGACAGTCTGAAAAGTTGGACACGCATGCACGAAGGCCGTAGAGGTTGAATCCATCCTCGATGTAGGCTCGTTCAACTTCACAAAACATTTCATGACCTTTCAGCCCACAGAACCTGTAGATTTTTTTTAATTAGAAGAGATGTGTGAATAAGATACACAAAATAAAGAGAGGCACTGCAAAAAATCTAAAGCGGAAGACGAGAAACAACCACCACAGCAACAATATGGCGAACAACTTACCACTGAATCCATGGCTCATCATGTCCAGATGCAGAAGAATCCTCGTTATAAGCCATGATTTCTACACACCACCGATTGGCTTGAGATTCAAGATTTTACTTTTTGAGTGACGCAAAGGTATTTGCAATCAGCTATCCGACCCAAACAAATGAAATATTTATTTTTTAAGCAGCTCGCTCGTAGATGTAATATTCTGAAGACGCTGGGCCACGATATTATATTATGGTTGGCTCGTCCTCGATGATACCAATGAGGAATCACTATGTAGAAAGCTGATAGACGCTGTATGATGGCTTCTTTTTGTTTTGTGGCCGCGCCCCGAAGACCATCGACCATCACCCACCATGAGATGGATGGAGCAAAGAGAGCAAAGAGAAGGAAAGTGCCCCTCTCTAGGTGGGTCAATAATAAATGTTAGGGATTGCTCACTCAATTGCAACTCTTCATTCAATCTTCCAGCAAAAATACCTACCCTGCCTGGTGGCATTACAAAGGAGATGGTCGCGGGATGGCATCTTCGTAGGAACTCCCCGGCCTCTCACACTGATGGCAAATGGCAACCAAAACATCAAAGACCTCACACACTACACATGGTATTGTACTCCTCTCTCTCTCCTCCTCTTTCTTTCTCTCAAAATTTTCATAAATGTTTGGCTGCGCGATGTGACAAAACTTCTCTCCATTGCGCACTAATAACCATCATCTACCTCACTAGCACTGGGAACAGCACAATTAATTCGGAGATGCAAAGGGGAAAAACGACCACCAAACTTTTGCGTCAACAAGAGTAGCGATTGTACATTATTCATAATCGCACATAATTCAAACATGAATTCTTTCCTCAGTGGTATCATCGACTGCGTTGCACGGCCTTCTACTAGCGACACCCCCGTTCGAGTCCTTCGAAAATGTGACCCTTGCAACTCGCCTAGCACAGAAGCGACAGAATTTGATGATGCTTCCGATCTCTCTTCTGTATCATCGGTGTTTCCTAACGCATTCGAAAGCCAAGTCGGCCCGTCACCTATCAAGTCTATTCTGACTGCAGAAGGCATAATCGATGATGATGACGACGACAACGACGACGTGGCTGGCCCAACTCATGATGTTGATGATGATGACTTTCTCGGCCTTGGCTTGAGCTCATGTCGCTCAAACTCCATTGACGATGTTACTAATAAGGCATTCGAAGAAGCATTTGCTGAATTCCTCTCGAAAAATCCTGCATTCTCGTCAATGTCCTACATCACTCTCACCAGGTTGCGAGAGAAACTGCGTGTGCAAAGTGCCAAGAACGTCGAAGTTGAAGCAGAGTTGCGTATAAGGCTGGAACAATTGAAGGAGACCAATCGAAGAACAGAGTTGATGCTTCAGAAGGAGTTGTTGGCGGCCTCGAATTCCAAGTCCATAAGAGAAGCAGAGCTACTAAAACATATTCAACAGTCGAGGGATGACAGGGCTGATGCAAGGAGATACCGTTCTTCACTGTTGACATACCCAACTGGTAGAATGGTTTCTCCGTCTTACGTCGGCTACTCTCCAATGCAGGCTCGCTATCAACCGTCCATTTGGGAAACGCCTTATGAGGAAGTGGATTACCAAGATGGAATCAGGAGAAGTAAAATGGAACAAGCCCATCTGATTGCAGAGATGGAGAAGATTAAGCAGGAGAAGATGAAGAGAGAGATCCTTATACTGCTGGAAAACGCCAAGGTGTAATATTTGTGTCGGATGTTGGGGCAAAAAACAGTGAAAGTGTCATTTAATAGAAGTAACAATATTAACAAATGTATCTCCTTCGCAACATAACCTGCAGTTGCATGAAAGATGTATCTAGAGAGCATGAACTCCGTCCTTCATATAACTTCTTCAGTAAATCTCTTTTTAAACATGATTTTTTTATCACACGCGTTACATTCTTCTACGACTACAAAAGCACAGACAAAAATATGTTGGCACCAAATTATTCTGCAGCTACAGGTGCCCTATCAAGTGAAAACACAACGTTTAATTCCGCAGAGTCTGCTGAAGACGAAACGCCGATAGTACTAGACACTGTCTCCGTTAGTGGCTTCGACCGGAGCGTTTCTTTCTTGTGTGTCTCTAGCGCATTTATTATTTCTGTGGTCTCAGAAACTTGTTGGACATGTCTCAAATCATTCTCAAGCTGCTGCTGCTCATCCAAATATGCCTGCAGGGCTTCCATTTGTGAGATTTCATGGTCAATCTCACTGCGCAGCTTACTTTCCATCGCCTCTCTTTCTTGTCGGAGTCGAAGTAGCTGTGTCTTCAGCTCCCATTCTAGCTTTGTATTCGATTCTTTTGCTCTCGCTAATTCATTTTTAAGGTTCTTCCAGCGGAAAGGGTTGAGGGAAGAAAATAAATCTAAAATAAAGTGACCAAACCCGAATTCACCAAACAAGCATCCTTCTTCTGCAATATCAGCAGAACTGACGTGAACTAGATCGTGTTCTGAAGGCTGTCTCGATAGACTTTTTTCACAATCTCGGGCGTATTCAGAGTAGTTCGGCTTGGCAGACTGATCATGATCCTCATGATTTTCTGTTTGGTCTTCCAGTTTAGATGTGCGTTCTTCACTCTGATCCCATCGGTATATGTCTTTTATGTTTGTTGGATCCTCGTCTCTGCAATCCAATGCAGTATTCTGATTTTGATCCGCACAAGCGTCGTTGTTGCTAACAGCGCCACAGTTGAAATTGCAAACTTTAACAGCAGCGGCCGTCGTGGTAGGCTTCACTATTTCCATTAGCAATCCGATGCTAGTGTTGTCCATCTTGAAACATTGTTGCTCTGTCGATGAGTAATTAATATAAACAACTTCAACCAAGCCGCTACTTACTGCAGTAGTTGACATCAAGTTCAGCACTGCGCGGCCGCTAAAAAAAAAATTACTGTACTAACTCACCAATCGCCAAAACCTATTTTCTCCAAATGAAGAAGGTATCCAAGATGTGATATGTCGGAGAAGACATTAGACAAGTTACTCATTGATCAATAGAATTGAAAATAAAAGAACCGCGTCAAAATTTAGGTTGAGATAGGACTAAAACCAAATCAACCACCTCAGACCGTCATCTCGCGTACCAGCGACACTACAACCTCGTATGTGTCATGTTG
>JALLBJ010000225.1:0-34351 GCA_036940105.1 Skeletonema potamos
CATCACCATTAACTCAAAGAACACTACAGCTCAAACTTCTCCGAAGCTTGGATTAAGCGAACCCTACAGTGAATAACCATGGCGTCCATCATAGGTGCAACAGCTGCTAGAGGCAACAATTCATCGCTATTATGTCAAGCAGCGGCACGCCGCCTAGGGCAGTTTTGTTTCGGTGGAAGAACATCGAGTGGCTTTAGAATCAGAACACTTTCATCATCGTCATCGGTGGCGACGATAACGTCATGTCAAACGATGCTGCACATCCCCCAACCTACTTTTCCGCTTAATAATAATACGCATGCATATGCTTCTTCGGGATCCATTCGACTCTTTGGTAGAAAGGCAAGCAAGATGGGACATCATATTGAAAGTCTTGATGAGATGGCCCATAAAGATAGTCGTGAGGAGGCCCGCACCCGTCGGGAAGAGAAGAAGAAGAAGAGTAAAAAGGCTAGATTGAGTGCTTCTAAAGAATCAGCTGCGGCTGCGGACGATGATGATGAGGCGGGTAGTGATGATGAAGTGAACGATGAGAGCATTGAGAATGTAGATGCAGATGGGAACCAAATGTTACCAGAATCAGCTACGGTTAGATCAAAGATGCTCATGGTGATTGCATCCATTGAAAGATCATTTTCTTCTATCAGAGGTGGTGAGGCTACTCCTGAGCTATTTGATGCTGTTAGGGTTTCAGCCTATGGTGAAATCGTTCCTCTAAGTAGCGTGGGGCAAGTGATAATTGAAGACGCTCAACGAGCTACAATCAGCTGTTATGACCCCTCCGTTGCGAATGATGTTCGTGATGCTGTACGCGATATGCCAGGCTTGAGCTTGAACCCATATCTTGAAGAGGGTGGATCAGGCGTGGTCATAATACCCATCCCACGCGTGTCAGAAGAGACGCGGAAGGAAATCGTCAAGGAGCTTGGACGACAAGCAGAGAATGGGCGACAGAGGATTCGAAAGATTAGACGAAGTGCAATGGATATTGTCAAGAAGGGAAAAGATGGAAAGCTTGAGGGGATATCAAAAGATGATGCTTTTAGGGTAGGGAAGGAAGTTGACTCTGTGACTGAGGAGGTGTTATCACTGCTGAATGGTATTGTGGACAAGAAGCAGAAAAGCGTCATGGAAGATTAACGGCTAATCTCGGCGTGCTCTATTGGTACTTTTGTATCTACTTATTTACTTTCACGTCCAATAATTAAAGAATGTTTTCCCCATCTAAAACTACACTTTCAGTCAATGCACAGTTGTATCCCCTTGATCAATGGGCAAATTCATCATTTGTTCCAAAGTCATTGTTCTCTTTTCAGCAGTGTCATCAGTTCTCCTGTCAAAGTAACCCGATCGCCTCTTCTCCGCAATGGTGGGATCGATCATCTCTTCCAGATTCGGAGCCATTACAGTGCCTTTTGTGACACCAGCCTCCCGCCCCGCCCGCGTAATTGGTAAGTAGGTAACCGTGGGTGGAGGGTCCTCTCCCCCATAATCTGTTAGCCACGGACCCCTCGGCACGATTTCATTGGCCAATTTCTTTTGCCGATCATCTGCGCAGGAATAAAAGCAATTGGAATAATCTGCACACATGGCAATATTCCACTTGGTTTTCCAGAGATATAGTCCAACATCTGAATATCCATCATCTGCTTCCTTTACAAATAAAATTTCTTCCTCGCTCATGCCAACCTCATCCAAAACACGGACGTAAATACCATTGACAATATCCATACCCGCCCCCTCCACCAGCACACGTTCCATCTCATAAGCCTCCCTATCAGCCAAACTATCCTCAATCAATTTCACCGCCTCCATAATTTGTTTCTCCTCGAAATATCCCGCATTCCTAACCTGCGTCTTTAGCAAATCCGGATCAATGTACTTTAACTCGATATGTACCGCCATCCGACGCGCCGCGGCCTGTCGTTCCGAGTCATCCACAGATCCCCACGCATTGAGATTCTTGAACATGTAAAATTCATCCACATCCAAATCTTGATCTTGCATAATTGATTCGACCGAATCCTCCTTCATCCATTGCACTCCTCCACACAGCAGAGTATCCATGGGCATCTCTCTCATGGTATCCAGGGCATAGCACTTGATACTGTCGGATCCCATCCCCCCCGGTCCTCCTCCCCTTCCCTCACGGTAGGACAGTTCATCGAATATTGCACATGCCAATACAGGCCGTTTATTAATCAATTTCCTTGCCGCCCTGTAGGTAACCTCCCCCAAGGCTGTTAATCGGTACATGTAGGCAAATTGATCCAACTGGGCTAAATTTCTCGCCACGGTTTCATTGGGACTTTCGATATCAAAATCCTTGGGTAATTCCCCGCTAAAACAATGATACACTGCCGCCTTGAGAACGACACTTTTACAACAATCCACCACAAGAGTATCCCCCTGAATACCACCACCATTAAGTTCACTACTAGAAGACAATTGTCGCCACGAAAGCCATGAATCACTCTTTCGTTGGGGATCCTGCGGAAGTTTAAAGAATAACCGTTCCATAACAGGACTGTAACATGCCAAGACAAATTTGGATGCCATTACCGGCTTTTGGTCACTCCCCACGAGTGTAATATCGAGCATGTGTGATTTGGACATACCATGTAGTAACATGGCCGAATGACTGTATCGTTCAACAACCGTGGGTCGTTCGGCCTCAACACGTGCCGCGAGATAGGCGGTAACATTGGTAGGTTGATAGTGACTTTGACTTAGATTCTTCGTAGGACTACTACTTGCAGCGGCGAAAAAGGTATTGGTACTACCAAATGCCTGAATATTCTGATCCAATTGATCCGAGGAGGAGGAGGAGGGTCGTTTCACAAAGGAATTCCGCTTCCGTCGAGTCAAATCCCTCTTTAGTGGGATTTCATCATCCACACTGGATCCATCATCGCCAGAGATTTTCCGATGGTGTGTACGCTTCATCTTGTGTTCCTTGTATGCCCTGGAGTAAAAGAATCCCTTTTTGGGTAAGGGGCAAAAGATGGATGTTTTTTCGAATTGTTCCAGGGTGATTTCCGATGCGCTGGAACGTCTACGTTGCTGTTGCTGCTGCTGTTGTTGATGTGCTGCTGCTTGTTCATTATTAGTTTTGGTCGTACTACTTTTGGCAAAAGAGACATTGCTATTGTTCCCGCCGCTGCTGATGTTGGGGGCGCTTGCCCGAAGTGATCGGGCGGAACGAGTTAAGGAAGATCGCCGTTTAAGTGTGCTATTGATATTGCTGCTGCTATCTTGCTGTTGTTGCTCGGGCATACGCGATGGTGGTGCAGTCGTTGTCGTCGTTGTTGTTGAGGATCTCATCGTCGCATCAGAATAATAATTATTACATCATCTCGCTCATTTATGTTCTCTGCCAAAAGAGTGTATTTTGTCATGACAATTACATGTACCATCTCACCTCATCTTACCTACTCTTACCACGCAATACAGTGGAGAACGATCAATGTCATCCTTCGCAGGTTCGGTTGCGTGGTCGATATTCGTGGCGTCAAAAAAGAAGCCGTTACTTCAATTTTCAATTTTCATCTCAATTTCACAGACGTGACGCCATCAATGATACATAATATTATTATCATCAGCCTCTCTCTCATATCAAGCAGATGATATTAATATGGACTCCTCCTCTGACATTATCGTAATTGACGACAGCAGCAATGACGGCGGCGACGACGACAGTGTCAGCGTCACCGACGCTACTCGGCAACAACATGAAAATCTTGACATCGCCGATGAAATGAATCTCACACTGCAATCTGCGGCACGGGAAGAACCAGAGGGACAACAACAGCAGATTGATGCCGATGATGTTATTGATGTAGATGCTGATGCGACAT
The DNA here is from genome assembly GCA_036940105.1 of Skeletonema potamos. Taxonomy (NCBI): domain Eukaryota; phylum Bacillariophyta; class Thalassiosirophyceae; order Thalassiosirales; family Thalassiosiraceae; genus Skeletonema; species Skeletonema potamos. The sequence continues at coordinate 3,858 of JALLBJ010000225.1, forward strand.
CATTATTTCTGTCGATAGCTTCGTCGTCGTCTTCATCGTCGTCGTCATCATCTGGAATTCCAGGGCCATCGCCATACAAAAAATCATCTTGTCGACCTCCCTCCGTTATTCACACTACTTCGGCTGTAGAATCTGATGAGAATCGCAAAAATGTTACGAACAAACGCAACAGCAACAACATCCGCAAAAACACAGTAGTAGCGAAACAACAAGCAGCAACAGCAACAGATGAGGGAACTAAATACAAATCAAAGAAACCTGCTGCAAAGCGCAATAACACCAACAATAGAAAGAAGAAAGTAACAACAACAACAACAACAACAAAAACGTCCTCCAATGCATCAATCAATAGTAGCAACAGCATCAATACGACCACATCCAATACTACTACTACTACATCATCATCATACAACAACAACGACGACCACGACATTGATGATCCAACAGCCACCAAACACTTTCACTGCTACCTCCTCCGCTCCCTCAACCCAGACCATCCTCTCAAAACTTACATTGGCTTTACCACCAACCCATCCCGTCGCCTACGTCAACACAACGGCATACTCAAAGCGGGTGGAGCCAACAGAACGAAAAAATCGGGAAGACCATGGACATTCGTGGCAATCCTACATGGATTTCAAGATAAGATTACCGCCTTGCAATTTGAATGGGCGTGGCAGAATGTCGATAAATCCAAGGCATTCCGTGAGGCATTGGGGGGGAATGATGCATTGGCACGGAAGATGAAACGACGATTGGGTCCTAATGCTAGATTGGACGAATTACGATGGTTGATAAAGGATGTACAACCCTTTTGTTTGTATTCGTTGACGGTATATTTCCCTGAACGGGTGTATTACGAAATCTTTCGTGGGATTGTATCACGTGGGAAGAATGGTAATCCGTATAAAAAAGATGATTTGGAAAGTAGTGAGCGTTGTTGTCGGTCGTCGTCGTCATCATCATCAGAAATGTTGGATTCGCTAGTAGATATTCAAGTGTCATCTGTGGAGGATATGCCGTTTGCAAGGGATATTGTAGCGTTGAAAGAGAAGAAGAAGGCATTGAGGGAACGAAGGAAGGAAAAACGACAGGGTGCTAGAAAGAAAAAGAAGGAATCTGTCGCTGCTGCAGAATATAGTTCCGATATCTCTGCGTGGTTGGAGGAGTTAAAAGGTGAGGATGAGGATGTAGACGATGATGCAAGTTGCTCTGATTTATTGGATGAATCAGATGATGATGATGACTGCAAGAATCATCAGAAGGATTGCCGTGACTTGAGCGCAATTGAAGAAGATGATAGTTCATCTGTTATCAGCTTTGATTGGGAAAGTGTACGGAAGCAGACGGCATCTGTAAGGTCAAGGTATCAAGGAGTTACCATGGATGATATCAGTAGCACACTACGAAGTCTTTCAATGGATGACGTGTCCCAAAACAAGGTGGGTTGTGCCGCCAACAAAGACGTATACGATGAATGTGATTTCTCTACAATATCTTCTGCTGATAGTGATTCTTCGGATTGTCTAACGAATCCTGGAGGAAACAATGTTACCTACAAAGAAAACCATGAAGCCAACAAGCTCACGACCACAACAGGCAAGAGTTGCGATTTTTTTGATTTATGCTCTCCATGACATCAAGTTCAAGTTTTGAAGCAGTTTCGGTAAAATCTTATCATGGGTTCTACATTACTTCTTCTTGTTACCCTTGGTCTTGTTGATTGCCCGTTTTTTGTCTTTCTTCTTAATCTTTGTCTTGCGTTTTTCCGTGTTTGCTTCTTTCACTGCTTTCTTGTTTGCCCTACGCATTGCTCTTTCGGCTTCTTTGGCTGCTGCTAAGTCTTCCGGTGTCATGGCTTTCTTGACAAATGTTTCTGAATCGTCGTCGCTTTCTTCACCTTCCTCGTCTTCGATGTCGCTATCCTTCCATGAGTCGCTGTCAGCGGCAGGGTTCGCCCCATCATCATCACTTTCTGTATTGACTTCATTTGCAAACAAGACGTGAGTTGACTTTGAATCAACTTCAGTCACTTGTGTTGCCTTCATAACGACATCTTCATTGCCAGTTAAGGCAGCCACTGCAAGAGCATATGTCTCTTCCACATCACCTTCCTGGATTTTGCTGACTTCGTAATCTGCTACTTGGTTCAAACTACGTGGTAAGAACTGAGACATGAACACTGCCTCGTCCACGGATTCTTGTTGATTAAGTGCCCTTCGTTCGTGTTCAGTAGCATTCTCCAGCAGAGTCGCACTAGAGTCAACATGCTCCATAATAGAATCCAACGCCGCACTTTCTGCCTCGGGAGTACCATCGATCACGGTCGATGTCACATATTCAAACAATTGACGTGTTGTCATAACATTCAAATTACCATTCTTTCGGAAGAAATCATTGACATTGGATGCATCCTTCCTCAAAAAGTCCAACGCAGATGGATGATCGGACTCCACACTCTGGGAAACGTCTATGACATACACTTCATTGTTGTGCCAAAGAAGATTGTACTCGGACAAGTCTCCATGCACAAGCTTGCATCGTTGGAACATGTGCCTCATAATAAAAATTGTCTGCACATATGCCTCCCTCAATCGCTTCTCACTCAATCCTGCATCACGAATTCTTGGAGATGGCCACCCGTTGGTTCCTAAAAATTCCATAATCAACACATGACTCTTCAAGAGAATCGGGGCAGGACATCTGATTCCAGCCGCATGAATACGACGATAGTTCCTCATTTCCTTCTCGGCCCACACTTTTACCATCTTTCGTGGATTTGATTTGCAATACCCCTTGCGCCAACGGTGTTCACCAGAGACGTACTTGTCTCGATCCTTAAAGACGAGGATACTTGTTTTGTATATTTTGATTGCATACTCGGTTATATCTGGTGATAGAAGTGGAGCAAATGTCACGTTTTGGCTCGTTGTGCTGTTTGTGGTGACACTCATATCCCCAGCTAACAAAGCAGCTGCAGATTTAACCCTCCCAGCCTTGGCGTAGTAAACATTGGCTTCTTTCCCGGTACTCAAACAACCATCAATCAACTCAAGAAATCCATTACTTAACATTCGAAACAAAATCAATCTCGTCCGTGGATCCAAACATTGCTCACTAGTGGCTCGATCATCTCTCCCCGTGTGGCTCTTCTTCTTGCTACTTTCCATATGATGCATTTTTGAAACAGCGTTGGATACCTTATGGGAAGAGTTGAGGTTGATGCGAGAGTTGCCTGCGTCGGTTAAATGTGATTGTGTGCTGCCGCCGATACCTTTGGTGGCGAGAAGGTCCTCGTCATCCATTAGATCGAATAGATCGTCATCATCGTCATCATCCTCTGCGCAGTACTCATCATTTGCATCATGAATTTGCAGGTCTCTGCCTGCGTCGATTCTGATCGAATGCTGCAGCTGCTGCTGCTGCAGTTGCTCTTGTGAAACTAGCATCATTTTGGCTCTCATCGCCTTGACGAAATCATCATCCGATTGGTCGATGAAACTTACATGTAGAGGTCCGCTATTAGGACCTTCATCGGCGTCATCAAATTGGCCAGACATATTGTAGTGATGCGTGGTTGATTATTACAGAGGCCGACTGGACACGCAGCAACTTTAGAAGGCTTTTAATCCAAAGAGTTGCTTTTGTGCTTGCTTTGCTGCTTTTTGTTCTCGCGGATGATTGGTGGCGGTGAGAGAGCGAAAGAGATAAGCGAAGCGACGACACAGTACCATAGGACCACAACACAAAGACGCAACACACAAGCAGAGTTCGAGTAAACACGCACACACACAGAAGAACACAAACAGTAGAGTTGTATTCTTGGTCCCATGCAATAACTTCTTCCAAATATATATGCTTATTATTTATTATCTGGTGCAGCAGTTGTTGTCTCAACGCTGTTGGGCCATCAAAGAGCAACTCTGGCCTCGCCACCATGAGCGCTACGCCTCCAACGAGCTCGTCTCCTCTTGGATCGTCGTCCGGTTGGGCACTTGATGTTATTATTGTTGCTCCGTCTGCAAAATCTGCTGCCACAGGAGTGGCTGCCTCATCTGACTTCTACGTCAGCTTTCCTTCCTCGTTGGTCAAATCTGGGAAGAGTTCATTTTCCTCTACCGCAAAGCGCATATCATCATTCATCAGTAAAAAATCTTCCAATTCATCCCTTTCGTCATCCGTCAGTGAAGGTGATAGAGAGGAGGATTTGTTCTCGCAAACAATCACGTCTTCTTCATCGGCGTCTACACAAGCAAATAATTTAGCACCTGCTGCAATCACACCAAAAGGAAATGTGCAAGTGCGAATCAATGGCCGCTACATATCCAAACTTGATATGATTTGTACAAAGAATACGTCAAGTTGTAGATTTGTTCATGGGAATGGGTTACGACCGTCTGTACAAACTTTGAACATGATCATCGATGGTACTTCCGACAATGACCAAAGTGGAGAAACGACTTGCACATGCTCCGAGGCAGTAAAGAACAGTGAACATCATTTATGTGTTAAAAACAACAAACCAATCGGCGAAGGACAATCAAATGGACCAATAATGAAATCTGGGCGAAACCTCATCAGATATACTTTGGTTTCTGAGAAAGGTGTTGCAATTGCATCCACTGAAGCCAATATCTATTTGTGGTCAGCGTTAGACTCTGTCATAGTTAGTGATATTGATGGAACTGTCACAAAAGACAATGTGGGAGGAGTGATGGATACAGTGGTTCAAGAGAAGTTTGCTCACATCCACAGTGATATTTGCAAATTCTATCAACAATTGACAATGATCTCCCCAGTGGAGGATATGAATGTTTTGAATAGTAGTAATGATGGGGAGGGTCAAGTTAGATTTATGTATCTCAGTTCAAGGCCCATTTCTCTTGTGAATCAAACGAGGAAGCTACTTGTGTCGGTTTCACAAAGATGTGACGCTAACGAATGCCATAGTCTGCCTCCTGGTCCCATGATGTGCAACGTAGTACCATTAACTTCTGTTTTGTATTCAGAACTCGTTTCAAAGAATGTTCATATGTTCAAATCTGATGTGTTGGCAAGGCAAGTTGTGCTTCCGTTTGTTGCTGCTAGGGGACAGGATTGGAGAACGGTTAAGACTGCAAAGAGTGCACGAATATTACGTGCAAATGATGTGGATGAAATCGATGAAAATATAAGATGTTCTAGTGACAGCATCATCCAATCTTCCACTGAGATGCCAGGGCCCATTATGAAAGATGATAGACTGTTTCTAGCTGGGTTTGGAAACACAATGCGAGATGCTATGGCTTATGAGATGGCCGGTATGGATCGTGATGATATATACATCATCGATACTAAGTCGCGTATCATGTGCATGGGTGAGCAAGGTCGCAGCCAAAACTTTGAAGATTTCAGTAATTCAGATTGCATCCCAGATACAGAGTGGATTTCAGACGTTGTTGACGGTGTATGCTGTCTCACAGCGGGGGGGAGTCAAGTAGTGCACGGTGATGATTCAAGTGGGAGAAAGTCGCAAGATTTATCACATGAAAGCAAATCTATGTCCCCGTCCAAAAATAGTGTACGAGTCGGTTTTGATGAACCGTCGAAGGATGATTGGGGTGAAAGTGACAGCCCAAGAAAATCGAACAAAAGAATAGCCAATGTGGGCAGCTCAGTCACGCAGTCCATCCGTGCCTTTACGAACAAGAAATCTTTCACAAGTTTTCCATCGTTTGGATCATCTGTTTCTAGTACTAAATCATCATCGAAAAAGGTGCTGTATCGAGGCTACGGTGATCCTCGCTTACTGGAAGCGGTTCGAAAGAGAATGCAAGGTGATTATGACCCATTCCCAGTTCCCAGTGCAAGTTGAATGACTGTACAGTAGCAATATATTAAGCTTAAATTAGTGGCTATGATCATTATGGGGTGTCCTTATGAATTAGTATCGCATCAAACTTACGTCAGTTCTACGTTTCCAGCACGCTCAGTTATATCTGACTCAAAGTGGTGTTGTCCACTTTTGATATTGATTTTGCTTGGAGGTTTGTGACCGGCAGGGCTTGGTGCTGCTTCGTAAAGAATAATTCCAGTGACGATCAGCAGAAAAGCAACGTAATAAAAGCTCGACGGTACGAAGCCTACAGCAAACACGGAAAAGATTGTAGCAAAGAGATCACTTGTCAGCAGCGACAGATTCAGTAAAGCTGCTTCGCTAATGCTAAGAAAGCGCAACTCTCCGAGCATATCTAAGAATTGAAAGACGGTGTATCCAGCCAAAAGTAAAACCCGCACCCTAACACTACATGGCTCGTCTCCCTGATTCCCAAATAACTCTACCAAATCACCACTTTCAAAGGCAGCTAGTTGGGTCAGGCATATTCCAACACCAAAGAACCATTTCATGAACAGCAATTCATCAATGCCGCCATAATTCTTGATAAGCATCTCTGAAAGAACATCATCCAAGCCCAACAAAACTGCTCCGCCTATAGCGAGGGAATCTCCATATAGATGCTCGACTGAATAAGCATGATGATTACATGAGATTTTGGCAGAGGGGAAGTGACGGAAGAAAAAATATATACTTACGTGAATTGACATCATCGCGTGATCCAAGTTGCCCAATTTCACTCCCTGAACCTTTTAGATCGAAAACAGTGTTTGTTACGATTCCACAAATGCATATGAAGCCTCCAAGCAGATGAACAAAATGATACTCTCGTTTTAACAGAAGCTTGCTAAATAACATCGCACTCGGTATAGCCAATGCATCAACCAAGTATATAAATGTGAATGAAGTGAACCGAAACGACAGAAAAATCAAGTATCTAGCCTCAACAGCCACCAGTGCAACGATGAAATACAGCCACGATGGTGCATGAATGGTCTGTAGTCCGAAGCAGAATGAACGTGGTTGAGATTTTAGTTTCTCAACTGCCGTTTTACCCATGAATACTCTGCTTCCACCATCGTGTTCATCTTCGTTTTGATCATGATTTAATGTTTGTTGCTGCATAAATTGGTCGTCAGATTCATTACTGCAAAAGCTTTCCTCCTCTTCTTCTTCGTGATTGTCCCAATCTTTGTTATTATGTTGACCTGCTCGTGACAATCCCGAGCACCATCCTTTCAACTTGCATGCGCCTAATAGCATTAATAATGATCCTACGAGCGCGGTCTGTGTTAATGGCACGCTAACACTGCACCTTCCATTCAACTCTTCGCTTGCAGCACCGGCTGCAGCTAGAAAGAAGGAGATCAATTGTCCAAAAAGAAGCACCTTCCAGTGCGCTATGGAATGTTGCACTCCATCAACTATCGTCCTGGCCACGGAAGAAGCCACCGAAAGACTGCTGCTACCAAACAGGGAATAATCATTAATTGTTTGAAGGCCGCTGAGGGATCTCTGATCGGTGGATGGGCTGTAGCATTCTTCGCCATGCAAGTTGTCGAGGACTCGTCCCAGAGGCGAAGGCCGGCGGAGAGCTGCATGTAGCTCACCAACATCTGCTCGGATGCTGCCCGCCGTCATCTTGAAAGTGGTCTACTATATTGACATTTGGGGCTCATCCTCTAGAGGCTCATCCTCTTCATCGAGAAAGCCCTGGCTGGTTTGGATGGGGGGGCGGGGGCGGCGGTTTGCGGTTTGGGCGGTTGGGCTGGCCGGGCCGGGGGAGGAAGGAGGGAGGGAGAGACCAGAGCCGACACCGAGAGAAAATTTCTACCCAACTCACTCTTTCTATCTATTGTAGATACAATACTCTTCCTCTCCCTCTATCTCTTCAAGAGTACTGAAAGCTACTAAAAGCATCTACTTATCTACCATTTGGAAACAGCGTGAAGCATTCTCTTCCATTACTTCTTAAAAAGATCACTACTAATCTCTTTACTCTACCTACACGGCATAGCTTTCAACTCCATCTTCTGTATCTGTCTTCTGTCTCTTGTTCCCATCATCAATGTTCCCGTCATCTTGTTCCCGCATCATACTTTCTACAACTTCTGCTGCAGCAATTGCTGCGTAATCTACAATGGCTCCTTCCAAATCAGGAGGTGGTACAGGTAGATTGGGATCTGAATCATGCAAGTCAGGAGGCATCTGCGCAGTTGTTGGGTCATATTCGTCGGCAGGAAGAGGAACAGATACGAAAGGAATGGGGGCCACAGCTGACGAAGTACGAGCGTACATTTCCCAGTGCTCGTCAGAGAGATTTTCCTCCGCCCCTACTCCGTACAAATCTTTCAACTCTTTGATCTTCACTTTCCAAATGCGTTTGCGATTGTTAGAGAACCAACAAATCAACTGTTTCTTATCGATGCCTGTGTCAGCAATGATTTGTTGTTTCTCTTGGGGGGTGGGGTACGGATTCTTGATATGTTCTGGACTCAACATCCAGTTCTTCAAGTACTCAACTGTATGCTCGGACAATGTATTGCCCATGAGGTTTGCTTCCCTTCCCATCTCATCCATCTTTGGCTTCCAGAACCTCTTTCTGTTGTTGCTAAACCAGCATGTGATTTGCTTCTTAGATAGACCCGTCGCTGCCATTAGCTCTTCCTTGTCCTCTTCTGTGGGGTAGCTGAAATTTTGTGCGGTACAGTTGCTATCAATGTTAGGGCAGTTTCCAATATTGTGGCGAACAAAATTGTGCGGTGTGTCTTGAAATTATCTCCTAAAATAATATTTACGAACTTACGGACTGTCGACATGTTCCGGGGACATCATCCAATCTTTTAGATGCTGTGTGGCCTCGGGAGTGAGCTTGGCGCTATTTGGATCGGGTTTCTTACGTTTAGATGATCCGGATGACATTGTTTCGAGGACGCGTGTGATGAGTGATGGCTCTTGATGGTTGATGGTGGTGATGGATGATATGAGCCGAATTTGATGATTGATGTGTGATGTGATTGGATGAGTGAAAGCCGAGGCGGCGGGGTAAGTAAAGGGCGGGTGGAGCAATAGAGCAGCAACAAGAATTCGTCGATGATAATAATTAGAAGAGCAGAGAGCAATATACCGCAACACGCAACACAATTTTTTGTCTGCCTGCGGTGAGAGGCGGGCGGATATCGAGTGGAGGCGTGAGGGAGGCGTGGCTGTGGGTGGTGGTGGTTGGTGGTGCGTGGAGCGTGAGGGGGGGCTCCCCTGGCCTGTTCCATTGCAGAGGAGTCTCTATCTTTCGTTCCGCGAAACCATCCGAGCGACCGACGACCGAGCGAGAACAAAACGAAGAATACTTCTAATTTCATGATCGAGTTGACAGAGACGGAGATGATGTTTCCTTGGAATAGGCAAAAGATAAGGCAACCCAAAAATGGTGTATCAGCTACTTGTAATTTCTCGCAGTTGTCTAAGCCACTTCCACCCCCGCCTTTTGGTATGATGTGGGTGCAAGATGCCTCCAAGGAATGGGTATTGGTGACCACTGCTACTGCCGAAGCCTTATTAACTGTCGATAATTCTGCGACGGTGGATGAAAACCCAGATAATTCCGCAGTCAGTGATGGCGACGTTGTATGTGCCGTTCCGATTTCGGTGCAATCTGCCACTCCCCTTCTGAATCAGGAATCTATCACACGAAGCGGGGTGTTCTATCATGAGGTCAGCGAGACTGATACATTCCAAGGAATTTGTCTTCGGTATAAAGTCACACCAGTAGAACTAAGAAGGGCCAATAAAATGTTGGGGACCAACCTCAAACTCGCTCCATCTAAACTCATTATTCCCTCCAATGAAAATAATCAGAAACGTAGTGTTCATGAACCTACAAAAGAAGAGAAAATTGCATCTCTGGTAAAAGAAGTGTCACGTAATACAAAATTGAGCTACAGTGAAGCGCGAGCGTATTTGGAGTTGGCTGATTGGGATTTGGGCTGTGCGATTGGAAACGTGAAAGATGGGTTCTAATTATACCATGAAGGTCGTCTTTTGTAAATAGATAGGTTGTTCGTTCTTTTTCCACAGCTATGATATGCTTTAGCGTTGTTTCTACTAGAATTTGTTTGGCTCCTGAATTTGAATCCTCAAGATAGAGTAAATTTTTATAGTTGTTGCTGGCTTCTATCACTCTTTCAGCACCCAAAAATTGAATATTTCTCGCGCCTATAATAAGTGTGAGGATTCATGACATTCATTTTAATCTCATACACGAAGACGTCAGAATGTATATTCTTGATGCAATTCCATACTGTTAGCCACGTGATGAGAAATATGACTCGATGGTACTTATTACGTACAGGTTGTATCCACCTGGCCAGCAGGCGGCAGGCGGGCACGTCAACTCAGGCCCGCTCCAAATCAAAGTACAATTTTGCGTGTTATTTTTTCTTGCGTATTTTTATCAAAAGAAGAGGGTATTAAACGGAGAAGAAAGTAAACACAAAAAATATGTACTACACAAAAAATACGTAGACAAAAAATACACGGAGAAAAGAAGCTCTCTTTTTCTGTGGGTATGTTTCGTGTATCTTTAATTAAAGGGCTATTTGCACAAAAAAAGGGCATTTATTCAGATTTATTCACAGCCAACACGAAGAAGAACAAAAAAAAACGACGCGACGAAGTTCTCAATACCCCACATCCAGTGCGCTGAGCAGCAATAATAACATCTCACAAGCTCACCCAATCAATATGATCATCCGAAAAGTATGCATTGTGTCGTCATAGTGGTGGTGATCGTCGTCTTAACTTCGTGGAGAGGAGCAAGTTCGTTTACTGTTCCGGCCACAACAAAAATTCCGCCAAAGTACAGGTGGCAAAACATTCTTCGCCCCCTATACATGGACAGCGATGGATGTGATTGTCAAGCAAACACAACCAATTATCCTTTACATATACTATTACCTAATCCACCCGTGACGATACTACACACAAGTCGGCGCAAATTTATTCAGCATGCAACAACTGCATTTACAGCTTTCGGGGCATATTCGTCGTCCCCCGCCGCTGCGGTTGAAACATTTCCGCCGATTGCTACAGCTACAAACAATAAAAATGTGATTGCAGTTCCACTGGGGCCACTTGCGCCGTTTTCAAGCGTTCGGACGTATCGTAATCTTGAACTATCAAATGGGCTGAAAGTACTTTTGGTGAGCGATAAAAATGCTTTACAGTCGTCAGCTGCAATTAGTATTGATGGTGCTGGTCAATTCAGCGAACCGAAAGAAATTCCCGGTCTTGCTCATTTGATGGAACATATTGTTCTTTCATCTAGTAGAAGTAGGGGAGGCAAAAAAGTGTTGCAACGAAAGGCAAGAACACTATGGAAGAATGGCAGTAGCAAAACGAATCTTCTTGAGGAAGAATACAGCTCTAATGAGAAAGAGGAAGATTTCGAGTACTGGCTATCAGGCAATGATGGAGATTCAAATGCCTTCACTGCGCCTGACTTTGTTTGCTTCCACTTTAATGTGCCACACGAAAGTCTACCGGAAGGTCTGGAGCGATTTGCTCAATTGTTCACGTTGGATGAGGTGGAGAACACAATTACTGACAAGCCATGGGTTATCCCGAGAGAAATCTCTCGCGTGAATGATGAATTAGACTCTACAAGTGATCAATCGCGAGCATTTTACTTTTTGAAGCAACAGATCAATCCAGAGCATCCTTTTCAAAGATTTACTGCTGGCTCGAGAGAAACACTCCAGACGATACCTATGGAAAAAGGAATTGACATACCAATGGAGCTGCTCCTATTTTTTCGTGATCACTACGTTGCTTCGAGAGCAACGCTCGTCGTTGTTAGCAAAGATGACGTCAGTGCTTTAGACAGGTGGATATCCCCATTCTCGAATGTCATGTCTCAGACAGTCATCAATAACTACCAAGATACATCGCAGTTACCGTATCCTTTGATTGAGGAATCGGTGACGGCTAAGTCCAAGGCATTAACACAATCGATTATCCTTCGAAGCAAAGATGATCTGCAACTTGATGAAAACATCCAAACATTGTGCATAGAGTGGCCGCTCTCGTTATCTTATTTCAAAATCCCTTTCGGTAGTAGACAGGCTCCTACTCAAAACATTATAACATCGGCATCTGTTGGGTTTGTATTATCTCAAGTTATATCTCGCCGTGGTCCTGGCAGTCTCCGCTTTTTCTTGGAGAAATTCGGTTGGGTGCCAAAGGGTAGTTCTAAAGGGGTGCCTCGAATCACGTTCCCTGTTGATGTGTCTGGTTTCCAAATATTGAGGATGGAAATAGGCTTAACTTTGGACGGATTTCAAAGTCGATCAGCGGTGGTTGCTGCAGTGTTTGAAGGTTTGCGCACAGTTATCACTAAGCCGCTGCAGCACGATCTTATCAAGCAGTACTTGTCCACAGGACTTTTACATGGATATTTGTTCGCGCCTCGTCCTCCAGATTCTGTAACTCTTGCAGTTGACGCTTTAAGATTCGGCATAGGCGGCACGAGTGGAGTAGGAAACAATAACTTCAACTGGTATCTGATGCCCTCTCCTGAAGATAAAATAGGCATTGAGAGAATGCGCGAAGCTGTCGCAGACACTCTGCGCGTGATGGTAGACGAGGGGAAAGCAATCGTAAGCTTTAGAGCATCTCCGAAAGCGATCTTCGAGTATTCGGGAGGTATTGTGGATCAAAAGGTGACAACGGTCCCTCTCTTTGCTCCGTGGAAACGTGAGCCCAACACGGGAGCACGCTACTTGGTTGAAAGCAGAGCAAATGGTGGGTCTTCTTACTTCAAGTCGTTGTCCTGGTTTGCTGCAACATTCGATGGTGAAGAACTATCGCCACCGTATTTGAACCCGTTGGTTCCCACGAATATCAGGCCTCCGAGGCCAATCATTGAAAGAAAGGGTGACTGGGGGCGACGATTCTTTTATTTGGAGGACGCCAACGCATCTGAGGATCCATATCAAACAATTGGTCGCAGTGGCTTAAAGCTGACGAGTGAAGGCATCTGGCGAGAATTGAAGACAACTGTGCCTTTGGAAGTGGACTCAAATTGGAAGTTATGGCAGATACCTCCGGGTTATAGTGGTGTCGTCGGCCTTCAGCTACCCCTTCGTCCACCCGAACCTGGCATTGAGTGTGCAGTTGTCGTCCAATTACTTTCCTCGCTTCCAGCTGCGTTCACTACGAGTCAACTCGCGCTTGTTAATCTCTGGCTACTTTCGTTTGATGATGAAATTTTGGGACTCGCTGAGTTAGGTGCTGCTGCTGGCATTGCGTACGAAACCAGTTTGAATAGATCAGGAATGCGAATTTGCTTCCGAGGAGTATCTCAGACTCTCCCAAGCTACGTACGACGATTCTGTCGCCGTCTTATTCAACACCACGTAAAGCTATTCGATGGTAGTACAAAAATGGCTGACTCAGTGCCATTCCGTGCCAGTGCAATAGCAAATCGCTCACCACAAATGACGCGTGCAGAAAAAGATTATGTTGCTAATTTTGTGACTGGAGTATCTGAACGTGATGTGGCTAATGAAGCAGCTTTCTTTCTCAAATGTACTAGTGGGGGATACTTGATTACACAGGGCGACATTCTTCCACGAGAATCACTGAAGCTTTTATCTGAGCTTCGATTCATTTTCCGGGACTATACACAGGCCTCAAACAGTTTTGTTGCAAGTCCTTCTTTACGTGACTTGTTGTACAAACCATTTTGGAAGCCAAATCTTTCTTCCCCTTGCTTGTTGCCTGGAGTTCCATTGATATCGGATGCCTGTGGCAGGATACCAAGGTAAATTATGCCTACAAAACATGTAAAAGTAAATATGTAAAAAACAGCTCACCTAATACGAAAAAAATTGGGTACGAAAAAAGTAAATCAAGGAGGGAAGGTGCTGGCGGCAAACAAAAAAAAAGACCTCATCGTAACGCATACGAGGTTGTAAAGGGTCGCTAAGCGAGATGACAGTCTGAACTACTACATACTATCCAAATAGAGTATATTTGCTCGCCAAAACCGGCTCAGGGGAAGGTGGACATCGCTACATACGGTATGCGGCCGATGCGTGCTGGCGGCTAGCCCACATTCAAACTCATCTTAACGCAAACAAAGGTTGTAGTGTGCCGCTAAGCGAGATGACGGTATGAACAAGTATACTTATTTTTACTACTAACCCAAACAAAGTATATTTGCTCACCAACACTGGCTCAGGCCGACATTGACGTTGCAACACATGATGTGGAGCTCAAATGAGCTTAAAGCTTCTTTAGAAAATTACTTTCTATATCTAGAAAAGTACGCATCACTTTCGTGTTTCTTAGGCTCAAGGAAACCGCAATGGTAAACAATACCATAGTGATGTGAAGCCTCCACATCGTGTATTGGAAACAAGACCTAAAGGGACCTCATCATGACGCATACGAGGTTGTATTGTTGCTGCTACGCGAGGAAGCGGTCGGAGCCTGGTGCTTTATTTTCCCTACTACCCTACGCAAAGTATATTTGCTCACCAGCACCCGCTCAGGCCGACATTGACGTTGCAACACATGATGTGGCGGTCTAATGAGGTGCTGGCGGCAAGACCTCATGGGACCTCATCATGACGCATACGAGGTTGTAGTGTCGCTGCTACGCAAGCTGACGGTCGGAGCCTGGTGCTTTATCTTCCCGTACTACCCCGCGCAAAGTATATTTGCTCACCAGCACCCGCTCAGGCCGACATTGACGTTACAACACATGATGTGGCGGTCTAATGAGGCGCATGCGGCCAGCACTACCTTCTCATCATGACGCATACGAGGTTGTAGTGTCGCTGCTACGCGAGCTGACGGTCGGAGCCTGGTGCTTTATCTTCCCTACTTACTCAGGCCGAAGCTGACATCGCTAGAAGATACGAATTGTTGGCTTGATGTGGCACCTCCCTAACACGACCTTATCATGACACATCATTAGAGGTGTATTGTCGCTGTTTCGCGCCCTTTCACAGTATGTTTGGGCACTTGACCTTACAACTTCAGTTGTGTCCCTGGAGCATCAGGTTTCTCCTATTGTACGCGGATAGATTACTGTCCCGCAAAAGAGGCAGCAACAGCAACAAGAGCACCAAGAATTCAAGGTCCATAGGATACAATAGTCTCGTTTACATATCTAGGTTTAAGATTACTTGCAAAGACTCAGTAAATAATTGTCATATAACTGTGCAAGTGTCGGAGAAGTTATCTCTGGAGAGATAGCTGAGTGTTATCGAACAGAGGTTGATTTTGAGGGGACGGGGAAGCTCCCCTAAACTAAATCCCACAGCTTGCCCTGCGCGCGCTAACTATCTGTGGACTAGAGAGAGAGGCCTGTTGGATAGGGGGCGAAAAAAATCACGATGTTGGGCGTCGCCCACTGGGGCCCACGTTGCAAGTCAGTGGGCAAGCGTGTGTAGGGACCAGACCAGCATGCTAACAATGCTATTTAGACTTAAATTGATATCTACTACGTGTAAGGAACATAAAACAACTTGGTTTCGATCACTCTAGCGCTTGTTGTAAGCCGTAAACAAGCTAACTTTCATGGCATCGAAGAGCATGCTCTCCTGCCGATCACTGAACAGCATCTTGGTAAGAGAGAACACACGCTCAGCAGTTCCAGACGAAGGGAGCACAAGTGATGCAATTTTACATGCATCTCACCAAATCTTCAGGAAGTGTAGAAGTGTTTAAAACAAGGTATTGTATGGTGTGGACGGAATTTGCCACCTTAGGCATCTATTTTTTGGTTTTTGGTGGTGGTGTAGTACGTAAGGTATACGTAATGTAGTACGTAGGGTACTCTAACTTACTGGTAAGTTGAGCAGGGCTCCCAGCTCCCAGGGCTAAGTTCAAACAAACACAAAATGGGTGGGCTGCGTGGGTTAATAGTGCTATCTCACGAATCTGATGCATTTACATTGCTTACTTTTAGGTCCGAGGCATCATTTGTGACATTGGTAGCGTCGAAGAAGATAGCTTGTGCTTGCTAGTCCTTCTTTTTCAATGTCACCTACAGTCCAGTTTCGTGGCAAGCCTCCATTGACATCAGTTGGCGGCGTTTCGGCATTTTTGATTAGCACATTGAAAGTTGCATGGAATAATGTGCCCCTCTTGCCGCTCCTAGTTTTGATTGCGGTTGTCTCTCTGTTTTTTCTTTTTGTCGAACCCATTAATCAACCACAAAAGTACCACGACTTCGCGGACAAGAGATTGTTTTTGTGTGCATGTCACTCGCCTTTAGAGGGACTATTTTTACCTCCAAATAGCGATGTTAGAAAGAATCCTACTGGTAGAGTTATCATCCCAAATTTTGGAGACGTTATATCAAATATTGTAATATTGATTGGGGGGTTAACGGGTGCAATGCTTTTGCGTCTTAAAGATGTTGGGGAAGTTGATGAAGTAAGGTCGTGGCAATTAGAAGTGTGTCTCCCAATCTTCTTCTATTCTACCATCGCCATATCGTTTGGATCAAGCTACTATCATTGGAAGCCAAGCAATCAAACGCTGGTTTGGGATCGTTTGCCGATGACGTTGGCCTTTGTGTCCATATTTTGCTACATCATTGAAGATTACCTTCCAGCCAAGGGGATTGGCACTTATTTGCTAGCACCTTTGTTATTCATAGGAGTTGTATCTGTTCTGTATTGGAATTTGACAGATGACTTACGATTGTATGTATTGATACAGTTCCTGCCCTTGGTTGCTATGACATATCTTGTACTTTTCTGTCAACCATCTCGATATGGTGGGGCGATGCAGCAAGCATTGGCACTCATGCTGTATGCGTTGGCAAAGATGAGCGAAGAAAGAGACTACGAAATCTGGAAAATGACCAATAATACAATAAGTGGTCACTCCCTGAAGCATGTGCTTGCTGGAATGGCCTCAGTGTCAATAGCAACGCTACTAATTGGTAACTAAGGGAACAAAGTTACACATCTTTGGCTATGTATGGACGAAAATAAAACATTACAATAAACCCTGTCTTGCCAAATCTTCATACTGTGCTCTCTTGATCACATTTCCATTCGAATCTTCGTATTCTTCTTCTTCAATTCCATCGAACTGATTGCCCTCCAAAACCGTCTTCAGTTTACTCCACAATTCTTGTGCATCCTCGATTTTTGTCACACCATGAAAATGCTTAGTATTTGGAATACCCAAACATCTCATTCCATATGCATGTCGCGATTCAGTAAAATGCTTCTCAAAGTTGCGCCTTCCACGATATGCCTCATTGCCACATATCTCGCACGGATAAAAGTGATTGAGACCATGAAGTTTGAATAACCAGTATGGTATCGGCTTCCCATCCCAACCGAGTGGAACATTTTTAGGATTGTAAATCGGCGTGTCATCTTCGTCATCTTCATCATCGCTACCAACGTCCCCATCACGTGTTTTGTTCTTGTTTGTATTGCCTTCATCCATTTTAGCCCCATTAACCTCTTCGTCGATTTCTTGGTCTCGTTCATTTTCGGTTTGAGTTGCTCGACGTTCAACACGGCGCCTTGTGCCATCTAAAGTTGGCCGCAGTTGGTCGATGAGAGATGAAACGATGGATTCCAGTCGGGCAATATCCACTCTTCTATCAGCTACAACTTCAGTTAAATCACTACCGGGCGTCTCGTTTTTGGTAGCAGGCACAGCATCTCCAGACGGAGCAGGCTTCTTTGCTCCACTTCCCTTCCTCTTTGCAAAAACTTTCGCGGGTAACTTATCCAATGGTGTATCTTTCGTTAGAAATAATCTAGCAGCCCTGTCAGAGACGGTTCCACCACACTTGAGACCAAGTCGAGCAAGTTCTGATTTCAATTCGTCACCACTAACAGCCTTTTCTAGATCTGAAGAAGTTGCAAATTTACTCAAGTCGATACACACATCAATACCATTATCATTTGATGATTGACCATTATTCCCTTCCGCATTAGATTCCAATACCATAGAAGCTTCTGCCTGTCGACACTCCCATCCAGTCACACCCCCCTTTTCTGCCCATTCTTTTTCAAACGACGCAATCGCCGGAGCAATCACCTCCGACGACACATTCAGAAATGGGCATGTACGTTTGAGAAACCCGGTAAGGTACTTTTCCAACTCACGTAAGAATCGTGCATACTTACGACGGTCACGTAACTTGCCAGCTTCGGGTATTGATGTGTTGAGTCCTTTGGAGAGAATCGATAGAAAATCGAGATAAGAAAGATTGGATGTAAGGTTGTCACTGCCACCACCACCACCACCACCACTACTTCCATCTGCAAACGCATGTCTCATATGTCTCACTTCTGACTCATAAACTGGCACCAAATCCAAATATTTACCAAATAATTCCTCTGGTGAGAATAGCTCCCCCGACCGAACGGCCGATGTTTCAGTGGCAATCAAGGATGCAATATCGTAACCATCGGCGAGGGGGTGACCATGCTTTCGTTTGCGACCAGAAAGTAGCATAGCATGTAATGACGATTGTCCAATTAATGCTGACATGTTGTTGTCATTATTTGCCTCTCCTGGATTTAGGGATTGATACTGCTTCACTTCCTTCAGCCTTTCATAGAAAGAATCCATCAAAATGGAACCGGTACCATCATTATTTGCATCATCGATTTCCTTTCTTGCCTTTTTCAGAATTAGCGCAGTATTTTTGGCATCGTTGTCTAGAATATCGGTCAATTCAACTTCTCTTGCCAAAGCCACCTTTAAAGCGACGGTCCTACATGCAATGGACAGCTGGCCATTGTTCAGCGAATATTGTTCATTCTCGTGACGTTTTTCTTTGGCTAGTTCATTTTCAATCATAGATGCAGTGATAGTTCCATTATTGGCTAGCAGAGCGTCATCCTTATCGATATCCATGTCGTCCACCTCCCCAGCAAGGACATTGAGC
The DNA here is from genome assembly GCA_036940105.1 of Skeletonema potamos. Lineage (NCBI taxonomy): Eukaryota > Bacillariophyta > Thalassiosirophyceae > Thalassiosirales > Thalassiosiraceae > Skeletonema > Skeletonema potamos. The sequence goes on from JALLBJ010000225.1 coordinate 22,670, forward strand.
GTACGTGATGATTTGGTCAGTGAAGCCCACGCATCTCGAACACCGCCTGGGAGAGACCGTGGATGTAGTGGATCTAGCGCCTCTAATTTATTTTTCTGTGCTTCTGCTGCTGCATCAGCGGCTGAAATATCGGCAAAATTGCTGGCAGGGGAGGTGGATGATGCTCCAACTGCTCCCAGCGGATGCGATAGGAGAGAGGAGGCGAACAGCGTACAAGCCTCGCGCTCCGTTTCGAGTGAGCGTATGCGTTCTAACGTGTTCAATGCAGCCGTTATAGCGGACTGATTTATTATTATTTTGCTAGTAGCAGCTGAAGACGTCTGGTCGTCCGCTGCAGCTTGTAGCGGAGCCTCGGGTGGTGGCGGCGGCAGTGGGGGCAGCGTTTCGGACGTCATGGTTAATTATTTCAGTTTCAGCTCACGAGAAAGTGATGAGTCTGACCGTCAAATCATATCGATTCTCATGATGCGACATGCAACAACATGATAGCAGCAAAAAGTGGTAGGAGGCAACAACCCTATCATCTTATTCAGCGTCAATTCCATCACCTTTTCGTCCAGTTAACATTTATCTTCACCTCCTGTTCCCCAGAGTCCAGAAAATAATATGACATCTCTTTCATCAGATTCAATAATAACTACCATTGGGGTCATTCTAATCCTACATTCAGCATATTCATGTCTCCACTATCGATCTCTCGCAATAGTCGCCGATATACCCGACACCTCCTCCCCTCCCTTGGATGTTGTCATTGAAGTTATATTAGCGTTTGGTCTCTGCTTACTCGGGAAACTTATGTGCGGGACATTTCATGAAGTGAAAGTATCTTCCACAGAGGGGAAGCGGAGGGTGGAAATAGTTGCTCCTGCGTATAGGACACGGGATTTTGATTTATTTGTTACAAAAGCACGGGCGTTGGCTGATGCAAAGAGAGCGTAGATTATTGATTACAAACATTGGTACCCACTGGTGAAGATGATGTTTCGAATACGATAATAATTACGATATCCATCGGAGAGAAGCACTCAACATTATCTTTGCCGTTTCATTTGAGCCAATGAAAGAGGAATACTCGACGTAATATAAACATATTCAATAAATAGAATATCTCTTATACACTATATGCAAATACGATTCTCTCTATTTTCCAAACTCCTCCAAGATGTCTGGTCAGAAAAAGTCCTATTCGATTTCCTCACTCAGGCCTCAGGCGACACCTTGGGAGACTCTTCCACCACTTGATCAGATGATCCACTATGCTTGCGCTTGATAGTTCTCTTGGGAGACTTCGTTGGCTCGAGATCGACATGAACATCATCAGCCTCGGCATCGCGCATCAACTTCCGGAATGAGGAGTAGATTTGGACTGCGTTGCACCAGTTGATGTTACCATCTGCATCAAGGATAGATTTCATTGTGAAACTAAAAGGCGGGCCATCAGCGATGCTAATGCCCTTCTCATGAATCAACTCCTTTTCACTAGGGACGTACGAGGTCACTCTTGCTTCAGAGATGTTGTAAGCTTTGCGGAGGAATTGCTTCAGTTTGAGCAAAGGTAATATTCGAGCAGCTTCAACGCACAATTGACCAAACTCAGCGCCCTTTGCTTCCAAACCAAGTTCAGCTGCATTGAATTTGCCTTGATTGGATGATTTTTCAATGTCATCTTCTTCCGAGTTCGGATCACACACGTCACCTCCCAATAACTCCGCAAATTGGGTAAGAACACCTTGTCCATCAAGTGCCGCAATACAGGAGGAGTGGTAAACGATGAACAGAGGATCACTCAACGATGTGTAAGGTAAGTTGCCCAAGATCTCCGACGCAAAGGCTAACATTGGGAGCTGCTCGGCGTTGGAGTTCTTCGCATCAGGGTCTTTCTCGAACAGAGAGATGATCCCCTTCAAAAGACCTTGACGCTGAGCCTTCTTATTTCGGATGGCACTTTCCTTGACCACAGCATCAAAGATTGTCTCCCACCCTTCCTTCGGCCCATCACTTTTAGCAATCAGTGCCGTAACTTTTGCGCTTTCATTGTTACCATCAGAGTAGACATTTCGTTGGAAATGGAAGGCTTGCTTGATTCCAGCACAAATTCGTTGGCCTAAATCAATTAGAGGTATGAGTTGACATAAAATGTCAGAGAAAGAAGTCTCGCAAAAAAATCTATGTGTGTGAAACAAGACAATTACTCACGTAGCATGTCAGGTCTCTTCTCCCCTTCAGTCAAGAGCAGCTTCAAAGCGAGGGCGCGAGTAGATGGGGACTTGACATCACCTTGAACTGCCAACAAATGAGGCACTGTTTCCATAGGATTGATCAAACCCTGGCGCAGGAGATGACCAATCAAGTCAATGATCATGTGGCGTACTTTCTCGTCCTTGCTCAAAGTCAACTCATAGAGACGATCCGAATGCTTCGTTAACACAGATCCCGAAATACAGGCGTCTCCATCTTGATCACCGCCAATACGTTTTGATAGCGTGACATTTTTCTGAGCGTCCATCTTCGCTTTGGCTGCTCCACTATCAATGCGCTCCTCCTCAGAAATCAAAATATCTCGCCAGCATCGTAACGATTCAATTTGGACACTCGGGGGCGCTTCGCTCCCAATCACGCTTGGAATAATGCCCAATTGCTCCGCTACAAGAACGACACGTGGACGAGATATGAATACTCCGTTCATTGCTCTTAAAGCAAGACACTTCGTCGACTCGTCTTCTTTGTTTAGATACTCCATGAAGAGAGCAAATGAGGCATTCGACAATACATTATTGCTGAGTTGAAGCTTTGTAACGTCAGTTTCGACGGAAAACACAGTCGAATCCAGATTGTGGTCATCAACTGCACCTGCACATTCATAGAACCTGCATATTGAGCCAAGCGCAGCTAGAGCCCTACGGACGTTGTCTCTCACTGATTTCTTCATTGAGCTGAAATCATTGGTAACATCCTTTGTCTTCAATAGATAGCTGTAGAATTGAGTTGCAAGCTTCAATAATTTCTTTTCCTGAATGCTGTCAGATGTAGCATCAGGATGATTTGCGAGTTTAGCGAGTGCTTCAACTGCAGATGTTACAGCTTCGGATGGGAATTTGTAGCAAATATTCACTAAATCAGTTGGAAGCTCGCCACTCGTCAAGCGGCTCAACTCCCCACTACTGAAATGGGAGGAGGCAACACTAATCATTGAGCTGACTTGACTGACAACAGCGGCCTCATAGCGCTTAACTCCGTTATCCCCTTTCAGGTAGGGTAACAATGTGTCGACATGAGGAACTAAGAGCTCCGGATAAGTCTGGGAGAAAACACTAAGCGTTGCCAAGATCGCAACTAGTTGCTTGCCGTCGTCTTCATTGTGGTCACGAGTGTCCTCAAACGATAGGAGTAACTCAATCAAGGCCTTAACCAAGAGATTACATTGACTGCGAGAGTCTTCCTGCCTTTTCTTCCTCTCCACATTCTTCTTATCCTTGTCGCCCTCGGAAAATCCAAACAGAAGACCTTTCACTAGCGCAGAAAGTATGTCGTTGCTTCCAGAGACCCTGACAACTTCTACCATTTGAGTTGAAACTTCTCTGCAGTATAGCTCTGCTTTTGTGCCCAATTGCCCAGGTTTACTTTTTGCAGGCGAACCTGTAGTGCCCATGTCAAAGGCTTTCGAATTGAACCACAACGTGTGGAATGTTTCGTGGATGAGATCTCTCACGCCGTCGTCCTCCTTTCGATCCGCTGCTCGTTGCATCATGGCATGGCAAGCCGCGGCTCTGCCTTCATATGTAGGGTTAGAAAGGAGAACATCGCGAAAAATCCTCACAGCTCTCTTCCGAACACTAATGCCTTTATCTACAACTCGTTCCAGCAATGGTGCATGAAATGCTGCAGCAAGATTGGGCGACTGGATAATGTAATCGCCAACCAAACTCACAGCAGCTTCTCTCACAGAGATTGATTCATCGTGGAAGCATCGAGATACTTCTTTTCTCACCGTTGGTTGAGTCATTAATGCCGGGTCGATATTGACTACTTGTAAAATTGCCTTCACAGAAAGCTTGCGAAGCGATGCCAATTTGTCCCCCATCAAACGCAAAATAACACCCAATAATCGATTGAAAGAGACGCACAATTCAGATGATGCCACCAAAGATGTCATGATGCGTTGATTTCCATCGTCGGTGAGATGCGCACGTGGCCTTTGTTGGTTAGGCTGGGGTGTTGGTAATGTCCACTGAGAAATTGCAAAATTTCGAACCAGACCAAGATCAAAGGACCCTAGCGTTTCATCAGAACCCTCTAGCTGTTTCACCCAAGATGCAATCAAAAACTCCCTAGCACGTTCTGCAATTTGGGAGTGCGATGCTTGTGCTGTCCAAGTTAAATAACTAAGTAGTAGTTGCCGAAGGACATGGTTGTGATCAGTGCTAGTGAGAGAGTCTGAGTCTCGGTTTCCTCGAGCAAATACCTTTGCTTGATCAGCGACAGTTTTCTGTAGGGTGCAATCGTCGCACATCCAGATATCCGGCACAGTGTCTTTGGTAATACCCACGCACGAACCGTGGTGCCACGAGTGACATCGATCACAGTCTACCATGAACGTATCCAGATTTCCCCTTCCACAAAAGCAACGATTTATTTCCTCCCGTGGCTCGGGAGATGGGGCGCAAAGATCCATGCTCTCAGGTAATTTGAAAGGGTTCTCTCTATTGCGTTGAAGACTGCCGGCAACAGCCGATGTGATTTTGCCAAATGCATCCATCGCCGTTGCAAGATAGGTAGCTTCCACCTGATTTTTTGCTGCCGAACTAGCACGGAGGAGATCACTCCCAAGTCTATGCGAGAGATAAAGGAGGAGCATTCCTGCGGCTGGATACTCGGGTAAATGACGCACAAGAAGGAGATCATCAACCAAGTTTGACAAAATTGGACGGAATTCGGAAGCTCCTCCTTCTTCTCCCTTTCGAGCGCATCTCTGCAGCATTTGGGAAGTGAACTGGTTGCACACAGCGACGCAACCCTGCAATCCGGAGTGATCATCCTTCAATGCCCAAGAGTCGTTACTATCCTCTGCTCCTTCCATATGCTCATCGTCATCTTGAGAGGGCATCACGACACATGATTGAATGAGTAGCAATGTTAGAGCACAGATGGGTTGAATATATTCGTGGTCGTCAACATTTGAAGTGGGAGGCCCCTTGACAATATCATTGGTGCTACTACTGGCAGAACTCTTTTTCACTAGAAATGTGCGGAGTGACCGTTTCGATGCTGGAAGTTTTAACATCAATGGAAATAAATCTTCAACAATGATAGATCGATGGCGTGGATAGCGACGGAAGATGGCAGCAATGAGATCCATGGATGAAACTTGAATTATGCTCGCCAATGAGGCAGCGTCCGCACGTACTAATGGCGATGCATCAATCATTAGAGTAGAGAGTGCCGCTCCACTCAGAGTGAAGAGGAGACTATCATCCATTTCATTGCTAACAACAAATGCATCGGCTCTTTCAATCATGGTTCCAAACTGACCAACGGTAGATAATATCGGGGAGTATACTGCCTTGAGGCTCTTGGCAACCACTCCTCGATTGGGAGAGACTGACCTTGATTTCTTTGACTTGGGAGTTTGCTCAGTCTCTTCTCCACCGGATCCATAGCCAGATGCAGTCATTGACATGCCAACATGTCCAGTGTTGGAAAGAGCAGGGATCAGATGCTTCTGAATATGATTCTTGATCAGTGTTACACACGCTTCGATCGATTCATCTTCAATGACTCTACGGTCGATTCCTGGAGCTGCCATTATTGATAGAAGGATATTGGAAGCTTCGAGCCCACAGAGTAAAATTTGGAGACGGCCGAAACCAGCTCCTGGCTCCAATTTGGAATCGCCCAGGGAGCCGAGTGGTGCAGCATTGGGTCCAGAATATTTTGCTACTTGCATCATCCACTGAGAAGTCATTGATTGTATAAAGGAGAAATAACGATTGAGAAGGACGCATATTTACAAAAGAGAAAAGTAGCATTCATCATCATCATCATCAACAACAAGAAAAAGCTTTGTTCAATGAACGCACCTGATGAATAGTAATAACGGGTCCACTCTTCTTCTCCGGACTATTCTCCGCCTGGACTGTTTTGGAAATCACGCCCAACCCCTCCCCCACTAAATCAACCCTCATGGCAGAAGTAACATGCGCTCGAAGCATGGGCGTCAATGCCGCCAATAAATCTCCATCTACTGCTGCCCAAAGTGATGATTGATCATATTGCTTCGGCCCACCGTTCTTGGTGGAAGAAAATCCCGCAGTGCAAAGTAAAGCAAGCTGAGAAAGTTCCGTGGATGTAAGAGGTCCTCCGTGCGTTACCTCCAAAATTTGTCGCTGTGATGTTGTACCATTGGCAAGTGCAGATTCTCGCGATGATGCATCTCTATTTTCTACTGCGTTGACGATTCGTTCGACGGTGTCCTGAATTGCCGTGACGGACGTTGGTGTCGGTGGATGTTGCTGCAGATGTTCTTTCTTCATTACTGGTGGTTGTGGATTCTCGGCCTTTTCGACGTGGGAGAATAATTTGCCGTTGGGACTGGGTGGTAGTGGCTGCGGCGCAGAGGAAGTCAAGGCACCGCTGTCGTTGTTGGGTGCTTTATTGGGAGACAATGAGGCAGCTGATGGCGGGGCCAACTCCATTGACATTGACATCGAATGTTGACGGTCGGGAAATTCGATAGTTTTGGCGTCGACCAATTGCTCAAAGACTTTGCTTGGACTCGACGACGGCATATTTGGTCGGCAGCGTTCTCGTGCGAGGTTGGGCTCCTCCATCGTGATGCGACGGCTGACTATTACGCTGCCCTACGAGCTCCTGCGGGGGGATTGAAATGAAGATTGCGGCGGCGGGAGGGGCGCGGGGCACCACCAGAAGAAATCAATTCCTACTTATGTGGGAGCCGTCCACCGCGCTATGCGGCCTCCTCCATCCAGCCTATGCCTCCATCCAGCCTCATCGCTCTTCGCCGATTATTATGACCTATCTCCTAATAAATTAATTATGGCAGTAGTAGTAGACATAATCGCTCCGCCTGGAGCACTCGGATTAGTTCTAGGCACTCATCCACAGGGCGGTCCAATTGTGCAAGATGTTCGACGAGATTCACCACTGTCGGGTCAAGTTCAAGCTGGAGACAAAATCATTTCTGTTGACGATGATGATGTGCGGGTTTTGAACCACAGCAATGTTATTCAGCTGCTTCGGGACAAAATTACCAATAACGAGAGAAGGATTACAATCATTCGGGAAGAGTCAAAACCACAGGGTTCTCCGGAACGTCGTTCATCAATATCGAGACGTACACTGGCGGGATTAGTAGGCGCTGCCAAATCACCAAGATCGCGGTCGACGGAACCTGGTAGCCATGAACCAGACGAATCCGGTCGTCCCACCGTAAATAAGATTATATCATGCCACGAAACAATTGATGACGGTGAAGATGTGAATGAATGCACAAATCGACTCTCAAATGGGTTACATCTCGATCACATCCCAACGCTACCTCGTTTCCCTGTGCTAGAAACAAAAGACCGCAATTGTTGGTCAGAACCAACCCATACGAACTTTGGTATTAGGGGCCACAACTATTTAGTCGATCCAAAGAATAAAATTCCGAGTGGACCTTATCTATTTACTGCGAGAGGTGCAGATCTCATCCTTACAAGTGACAAATCTGGACCACGTACAGAGATTGCGGAGACGTACAACTCAATTTTGGCTGGACATGCTCGGAGTACTCCCACTTTCATTATCAACTTTATATTTGATTGGGGTATATTGGTGAACTATTTTGAGATTCCGGCAATGTATGTGTCGTTCTTACGTGCAAGGTATGAGGGCAGCAATCAAGATCTACCACCTATGGAAAACTTGCAACCTCATGAAAGGGCAATCATTCGCTTCCTCGTGGGGAGTGATGACCATCGAAATGCTACCTTAAAGCTCATTCCCAAGTGTCCAGAGGGACCATGGGCAGTGAGACAGTTGGTGAATGGAAAACCTGCACTAATTGGCAAACGATTGCCTACGCAATACAGCTATCATCCTGCCAAAGATGGAAAACAAGAGTGCTTTGAGGCAGATCTAGACACAAGGGAGACCGATCGTGTTGGTAAAAAAGCTATTTCATTATGCCGAAGATACATGACGTCGGTTACATTAGACGTTGGCATTGTGATTGAGGGAACAAATACCTCCGAATTACCGGAACAGATGCTCGGCTGTGTCAGGATCCATCGTCTTGATCCTCTCATGGCGCCTACTTTACCATCACGTTGAGTAGCTGGCAATAAAAATAACAGATTGATAGATGGAATCTTTCTTCTCGCTACATCATCTCGTCTACACTCAATCTATGTTTATGAAAAGCTTTATTCACGGTAAATTTCATTAGATACAGGACGCTTCTTAATCATCGTCACTGATTACGCCAGGAACTCCCTCCAACTCCATTTTTGTTATCAGCTTGCGCGGAATACTTGGCACGTTTGCAAGTCCTATGGCTTGCGAGAACTCAGTTGACAAACGTACCACATCATTCTTCGTTCCATTTTGAATCCTTTTTATCTGACCAAGGTAATATCCAAGGAATGAGAGATACGCAAGCTGAGCACTATTGGCAAGCTTGTTTCCTCCACTTCGCACTTTAGAGTAGTTCTGTTGCATCCATTCGGGACAATCCGTCTCTGTAAGCTCGGAAAGACCAGATAATAACTCATCATTCGGAATCACTTCAAGACCTTTCAACTCTGACAGGAAAGAAGATTCGAATGGGAGTAGGACAAGGAGGCCTGATCCCTCCTTACCAGCTCTTGCTGTCCGACCAAGGCGATGGATATATTGTTCACGCGATTCTGGCAACCCAACTTGTATCACATGCGTCACATCGGGATAATCGACACCTCTAGCTGATAAATCACTTGTGAACAAAATTGCATTCTTTGCTTGTCGAAAACTACTGCTTGATGTATTCCTAGAAGATTGGCTCTTTTTTGAATGCAACTCTATCGCCGGAAATTCCAAGCCATCATTGAGAAACTCGGCAAAAAAACTAACCATTCGTGCCGTCGGGAAGAAGACAACAATTTTGTAAGGCTTGCTTGTTGTAGCTTCTTTCAAGATGGAGTAGACCGAATGCAAGACGTTGGTCATACTTGGAAGAATCACGTGACTTTGTGTAACACGGAGATTGGTTGGTGCAGATTGATCCCCATCCTTCACGCAATCTACTTCAATGAAGTCATCCTTCATACTATCTTTCATGATTTTCCTCAATTGTGTAGGTACCGTAGCCGAGAAGAGCATTGTCTGCCGTTTCTCTTTGCGAGGCAGATACGATATTATCTTAAGTATTTCTGTTCGCATTCCCAAAGCTACCAATCGATCAACTTCATCCAGAACCACCATGTTAATATTGCCAATGATATCATCACTGAATTTTCGACCACGCACTTTGGTTCCTTGTAAATGGTCCATCAACCGTCCAGGAGTTGCTACTAGGATTGCTGGTAAATTTTTATTCATAGCATTTACATCTCTAGCCATCTTTGTACCACCATACATAACTTGCACTGATAAATCATGATGTGACAGTAACTTCTCTGCCTCCTCTCCGATTTGTATTGCCAATTCTCTAGTCGGAGCAATCACCAAACAGGCCACGTCTTTTCCATGTAGAAATGTTGGATTTTGTAAAATTCGTTCCACTGTTGGTATGAGGAACGCAAGCGTTTTCCCCGTGCCCGTTCTAGCTCGGGCAAGTATATCTTTCCCCTCTATTGCCGCAGCAAATGTTCTAGCTTGGACTTCTGTCATGCTCGAAAGTCCCATATCCTCGACTAACGCTCTCTTCGAACTAGGATTTAATTGTGAGCATTCCAAAAAAGTTTGTTTTGTTAATAAGGTAGGATCTTGCAGTGCATCATTTTGTCGTGATTCTATGATGGCTTTTCGTTCTGCCCGTTTCTTTTCTGTGCTTGCTGGTCGAATAGGGCGACGGACTACATTTAGCCTTGTAGATTGCCGCATATGTCGGCGATTTTGCGGCTGCAGTCCAAAACCATGTGATCTATAATTGCATAGTAGCCATACCCATAGGCACATAAATCCTGCTCTTCTCCGAAACGAAGCCATCGTTTTAAGGTTGATGTCATTCATTCGATTGGTTCGCTTAGATGTTAATGGCGGATGGTACCTACGTTTTTTCTTTTCCCTCCTTTACTTTTATAGTGTCTCGACAAAAATCAAACAATAACAGTTCATCATATAATATTATTATCTCTTCGTATGCATTCAATTGCATCATCATTCAATATCGCTGCAGTTGCTCGTCCTAAGTAATAGGAGTATATTTTTTCAACAATAGCAGCAATAAATAATCTATCGGCCGCTTGAGTTCACTCACGAAAAATATCTTTATCATAAAACATTATTTTGGAATAACAACAATCATGGACGTAGATAATTACGGCGACGACGCCGTACATGAAGGTAACGCTCTCCCCGACAAGGTAGAAGAGCTCGCCAACGCCTCCATCCCCATCTCCCTGAAAGGAGTACGAGCCTGCATGCGTTGCGGAATCCTAAAAACTCTCGATCAATTCCTCGAAGAAGGATGTGACAATTGTGAATTTTTAGATATGGCAGGCAATCACGAACGATGTAATCTGTGCACCACCGCCTTCTTTGAAGGTCAGGTAGCCGTTATGGATCCGGGAGAATCTTGGACGGCAAAATGGCTGAGAGTGGATGAGTTTGTGCCAGGGGTTTATGCCATTGCAGTGACTGGTCAGTTGGATAAAGATATTGAAGAAGAAATTGCAAACAGGGGTGGTAGGTGGAGATGTCGCCCTGCTGGATCCGATCAACATGAAACTCAATCATGATGATGGGATGGGGGCAATCATCTTGAGTAAACAACGAAATAGTGATGTCGTCATGGGGTAGGGGTTTTATTCTACAATGCAGGTTCGAGGCACGATAAAGAAAGAAGTTTATTGATTATGGCTCACTACCTTATTCGTACTTCAAAACAGATTGCGAAGTCACAAGTCGACCTGCAGCAGCAATCAAATGGTGATGGGTGACAGGATTTGATATTAAACGTAATGAAACATTTCACAATAAGTAATATGTTGGAACCCTTGAAGATGGATATGTTAAGGCTAATCCACTTCCACGTGTCCCAGCTCGAAACCTCACTCCTGCGTCACTCCGATGCACGCAGCCAAGCTCTGCTCCCCAACAAACTAAGTTGTAGCTCGCATAACTTTAACACAACACCTTTTTGGGTATGTGTTCTGCATAGCATTCAACAGTTGTGTTGAAGTCTTTTATACCCTTCCTCACACGATCTTCCTGCTGACACCCCCTCGTTGTCACCCTCATATCACCATGTCTACTGTGACTCCAATTCCCGATAGTTCACCAATTCCACAATACATCGAACAGCGTCAAGATGAAACTGATGACGAAAGAAGTGAACGACATCATAAACTCAATACATCAATCAAGAATAAGAAAAAGGTGAATGCTAGAACAAATTATTCTCCTCAGAAGAGGAAACATGTACCATAATTGTACGCAGCAGCTCAAGCTTCGTTGACAGGTCAATTATGATGTACTCTTCAG
>JALLBJ010000226.1:0-34894 GCA_036940105.1 Skeletonema potamos
TGATCATTTCATTCTCTCTCCCCCCCCACAATCATTTCTTGCACACTCCCTGTTTCAACAATGACATCATCGCTGGGATTTTGGCAAGGTTATACTGAGAACCCAAATACGCAACCCTGGCATCACAATTTGTTGACCCCCACTTGCATGAGCCACAGAAATCCCCCAAACCAGCAAGTTTTGGATCTTCCACTAACTTCTTCTTCTCTTCCGTAAGAGTTACCAATTCTTTCTGTTTCTCTTCTAAGTCTTTCGTTCGCTCTTCTAGCTTCGCCTTGGCCAAATCAAGACTGGTCACTGAGTCATCAATTTCCTTCCTGGCGGCTTCGTAGTCGGCGGCCGACATGAACCTCATATCCGTTTCTGCTTCGAGCAACTTAATTGTTTCGGGATCACTAATGGAGGCATATGCCACATTTCTCAAGTGATGCGCTGATTCGAGGTGAATTACGTTGCGATGATCGAGAACTACAACAAAGGAGATGGTGAGAATACCAAAGACGACCCCTAAAATGATATCTTTGAGAAGTCCGACGGTATATCCTAAGGGGGTGCTGAAATCTTCTTCGTCGTCGGTGGTTAGGAGGAGAATGAATTTACGAACGACTAGCCTGGCCAACATTAATGGATTGCGGGTATTACTAGCTGCGGCCATGGCGTCAAAGGCAGAGATGGCTGGGGAAGGAGTAGCGTTACGAGGAGCCCTCACCGGAAAAGAATTTTCTTCGACGAGCAGCGATTGGCTCTCTTCATCAGGGGGGGAATCAGCGGGGGCATCTCGTGCTTGGCGGAGACTCATTTTGCTGCTTTATTTATGGAGATAATAATAGGAAGAAGGCTGGAAGAAGGAATAGATACAATAACTACTTAGCGTTGGTTTCGTTTGTCACATTGTCTGCAGTTGTCTGCCCTCATCCGGGTTAAGAAGAAGAAGGCAGTGTATGTACAGTGAAGTAGATTCGGCGAAAATCCCCCAAACTTCGCTCATCCCCCCTCAGATCTAGCCTATCTAAAAATCATACCCCCTCGACAAAGATACTTAGGTACCTACTGGTCTTAGATAATGAAGTCACTTTTCAGGAACCGAAGGTGATAAGGTGACTTGGCAGCCTTTACATATTTTTTGGCAGCGGTGCTGGAAGCGAAAAGGAAATTAGTATTAACACGATGTGTCCTTTGCTCTCTATAGAGAGAAGAGAGAAAGCTATTTACATGGTGCAATTAGTTGAGCTTATAAAATTGAATCAAACAAACTTGTGTGTAACATCGGCCTCCAACCCTACTATCACTCCGTTTACACGTAAAATCCTGCATAATCAAGTACTTAGCATCAATTGACCATTTGTCATACTTTTCTAGCAAGAAGGCTACGCGTTTGTCACAAGTTGTTGTTGTTGTTGTTTGCTTCTTCTCACCCCCATGCATGTGACCATAGATGCACTCTCCACAAAAAATTTGTTTTCAGTCCAATGTTTGGATTTTATTGTACAATGTATCATATTCTTTTTTGACAGATTCCAACTCCTTTAACTTCTCTTTCAAATCCTTGGTATAATATTCCATTTTTTTCTCCATAATTGTCATATTTGTGTTGGCTACCTTCAACTCTTGCTCAATAGTATTGTACCTTTCAATCTTGATGATTTTTACATCCAATTCCTTCTCAAGGTTGGCAATCACCAACGGGTAATTTATGACTTTAGATGCTACCTTGCGTAATGTTCGTGCCGATTCTACATTGATGATGCCACGATAATCAAGTGCAATGAGAATGGTGACGGTGATTGCACCGAATGTAATACCAATAATGATGTCCTTGAGATTTCGAATGATGAAATTGTCATCTCGAAATACCAAGGTGATGGCTTTGCGAAGGATAATTCTGGCGATAATGATTGGATTTGTGCTATTGTTGCTGTCACTGTTGTTGCAGTTGTTAACGATGTTACCGGCTGCCATGGAATCAAAGGCTGGCAATTCATCTCTACATTTTGATCGGCGACTACTCATGATCATTTGACACCATATGGCTTCTTGGGCTTATTTTGAGGAAGCCTTCCTCATAATTACTATATAGCCTACAATAAAAAATAATACCAGAGCAATTAATGCATGGAAGCACCGACAACAATATTATCACCACCGTTGCTTGTAGACAGAAAATGAAATAAAGTTTTGGGGGCGACGGAGTTATCCCCCAAAATAAAGACTCCGTTTGAGCTACATTGATACACGCAATTAAGAGGGCTAATCCCTCTGGCACTATTTGTGGCCCCCCTTATTATCAGACTGTGTGGTTGGCAGTTGGCAGTGCGGTCAAAATTCTTGCAGAGAACACAACGAAAGAAGGAAACGGTGATGCTGTTCCCCATAGCTTAAAACAGCACAGCAATATAAAATTAGCAAAATAAATGTGGGCAGCATTCAAATCCGACTTGAAAGAATTTGCCAGCGGTGCCGTCGAGGAAACTACTGCAGTGGCCTCCAAGGTAACCTCCGCTGTCGTTGTTGCCGCCAAGGATGTCGATGACGATAATGACGACGTGGATTATAATAACAACACTACTACCACTCAAAAACGAAGAGTAGTAGCAGACGGCAGCAGTGCATCATCATTGGCATTATCAGCTGCCTTCTCCGTGGGCGAACGAGGATTGAAAGGATTGTCTTCCGTTTCCTCCATGATTGGGGGGGTGGTGGTGGTGGCGGCGGCGGAAGCTCCATCACGACAACATTATGACGACGATGAGGGCGGCGGCGGCGGCGGCGCGCAGACTAGGAATAATAATTTCAATAATTATTATTCTGCACCACCCTCTTCGACGAGTGCTGCATCATTGCTAGCTGCTGCGGATTTAAATGATGATGACGAGGAGGAGGAATTGGGGTGGGATGACGACGAGGATGATTTGGATGTGAAGAGTGATGGTGATGACAATAGCAACGAAGAAGATGAAGAAGAACTTGTTTTGAATGCGGAGGGTGAAATGGAGGAGGTGGTGGAGAATAATAATAGTCCAGACAGTGCAAAAGATGACAATAATGTCATTCTTGACTCGACTACTGTTGCTGTTTCCAACAACACACCAACACATGATAATAATAATCTGGACAAGGACAATGAAGAAATCCTAAAGGCTCTTCAAACCAAATTAAACTTGGTCCAACTGGAAAAGATCACTCTGCAACAGGAACACAGGAATCAAACTGCAGAACTAGTCGAATTACGTGCCAAGGTGGAAGAATTGGAAGAATTAGGTATGCAAACTTCTCAAAGGAACCTATCATTGTCAGAGGCTCAGGAAAAACATACGGAGGAACGAAAGATACTTGAAGAAGAATTGGAATACTTGAAGATGCAGTTACAACAACAACAACAACAATCCTCTTCCCAAGAAGAAACTACCGTTGACGAGGAACATGACAGAATGATTGAGTCATTACTTCAAGAGAAAGAGATGCTGGTCCAAGAGTTGAAACTTCAAAAGGAGCAAAATGAGGAATTTTTGCAGCAGCAGCAGCAGCAGCAGCAGCAGCAGAACCATAATGCACTTCAAGAGTCAAAAGATTTAGAAGAACAACATGAGGAAAAAATCAAGTCACTGATGATGGAATTGGAATCACTTCAAGGTGAGCTCGAAAGGGCCAACGTTGCATTGAGTCAACTGAATGAACAGTCTTTGCAGCAGGAGCAGGAGTATAAATTTGCATCTGAGAAGGTTAGTTTGGAATTGCAACAATGTCGGGAGAACACACGTCAATTGGAGCAATTATTGGCCGATATGGAGAAAGCGTACAATAATGCACAAAGGGAAGCGAATGATTCCAAATCACAACTGGAAGTATTGGCTATTGAACTGGAGAATGCAAGGGGGGAGGAGATGAGAGACATGGAACAGGAAACGTCGGTAGCAGATGAGGTTGCAAAGACGTCACTCTCGTTCGCCACTGCTCCGGATGTAGCAGACGACGACAACGACCAAGATGATGAAGAAATTGATACGGAAGCTGCTGCACTTCCAATAGAGGAACCAACTATCAAAGCAATACTGACTGATCAGGATGATGTGGCGTCTGATGATGACTGGGGAGACGGAGATTGGGGTGACGATGACGTCTAAGAAGAGAGAGAAGAAATATACTTATTTAGTAACAATGATAATAATGGTTGTGTTGACGTATATGTATTCGAATATTAATAGGTACGGTACTATTGTACTCCATAACCCTGGCCTGGTAGAGGAGGAGGAGTTGTTACTATCTCTCTAGAGAGGTTCTTGGTACTCAAACCAAACTTGGAAGTTCTAAGAATGTAAATAAGCACTTTATGAAGAAATTAAGAGGAGTCAATCGAGAAATTTGGAAGCATCTACACGCAGCACATAATGATTTTCACCATCTCCCTTTTCCATGGGCGCGTCAAACGCCTTTAACATTGCCTTCCGGGCAGACTCAACAGCCCGTTTCCCATTTTCCATAGCCCATGGCCCACACATAGGCGTCCCGACGAGAGCTATTGACACAAGGCTACTCGCATTCACACCTTTAGGTAGACTATGTATGCCGCTTGCACCTCTGAAGCCAAAGTCTCCTACAACAAGATTTACAACACGTTTCTTTTCACTGGCAAACGCTCCCAATCCAGCAAGTCCAAGCCCATCTCGGATACCTCCATCGATTAGCAGTGAATCAGGAAGCCATTTTTTCTCGTCACTATTTTCTCTCCATGCTACTGGTTGAAACAAGCCAGGAAAACCTGCACTAGCTCGAGCTGCCTTCGCCATAGGTCCACTCGACAATATCACGCCCTTCATCCGGAATAAGTCGAAGCCAGTAACAGCGCAGGGAATCAATGCTTCCTCAAATTGGAGAGGAGTGTCACTTGACCTGTCCGCTCGATTAACTTTCGAAGCTTCTTTCGATAGAAAATCCACCATGGCTTCCTCGAATCTGTTTCCTTTTACATAACCCCCTATCCCGGGCGGATCGGAAACCATGCCCCAAGTAAATTTAGATGTGAACTCAGCAGCAACTGATGGGTCAATACCACATGCAAGCAGGGTTGCCGCCATCGCGCCGGCAGATGCGCCGGAGACTGATTTTAGACCAAGACTTTCGCTTTCATCATCATTGCTTTTCCGCTTATCCGCAATTGGTGGAACAATTAAGCCTCCTGTCGCTTCCTCCAATGCAGCAAGGGCACCAAAATAAGCAAAGAATCCAAAGAATGCAGGTGCAAAAGCCATGTGAAACCCCTCCGGGTGTGACAGGTAATCTCTCAGCGTTAGCAAACATTTTCCCTCGTCTGTAATTGACGGACCTGGTGGACGATGACGGAAGGTATCTTCTGCAAAATTATACACCTCTGTGAAAAATCCCCCCTCAATATGATGATGCGGAGCCTCATGTGTTACTATCATCGCCAATGCAAATGCCAGAGAAAGTAGGATTGGAGATAGGGTCAGTAGCGCCACTTTGGGCATGAGTAAAACCGTGGTTACTCGTTCAGGCTGCAGGTACAACAACACCGGTACAAAGATTAGAACTGAAGCGAGGAATGGAAGCAAGAAGACCTTGTGAAATAATCTGACTTGCCTCACACGACGGTCCGTGATTGTCGCTGCTGTTAGCGCAAAAGATGAATATGCGGTAGTTAGCCGCCACACCAGAAAAAGCGTCAGAACTACCACAGCGGGTATAAATAGAATTTCGAACCATCTCATTCGATTGTGTGGAAGTGCATATGTTATGGTAGCGATCAAAAGAATGGCAACAAGTGGGACCAACTTTAAGATAGGTCGCAGCATGTTGCGGTTTTCTGTCGTTTCCACACGTTTCGGCGATGTACTTTGCGCCAATTGAAGCGGCTCTGTTTCCCTCTCGTGTTCTTCTTCGGCCATCTGAGCAATTGATGCAACCATTGCATTCGTGTTAGATGTATCGTCTTCGCTGCGTTTAAGATTGGCGGAGACGTTCAATGATGAGACCATGCTAGATTCGCGTCCAGGTATGCTGTCTGCACTTCCCTCAACATTTGTCTTGGTAGGACTAGCAGGCTTCGCTCTCAATATCTTTTTCGTCTTCGCGATCGCCTTGTCGTTGCCTACATCAGCGAAGCAACCTGTATTATCAGATTTCAAAAATCGTCCGGGAGGATCTAATGCCCTCCATTCATTTACAACACTGGCAGCGATTCCAGCTTTCTCCGATGGCTTGGCATTCTGATATAAATCCATCTTTTTGGATGCCATTTCATGATATTTTCTATTTCCAACGTGGTTTCGAAGAGTCGTTCCATAAAGATAATCATGCACTCCAAAATTTCGAGTTTTAATTTGCGCGGCCTGCTTTTCATTGGTATTGTCCTTGTTGGTGGAAGTTGTCTTTGTGGCCGCATACTGTTGTTGCACGATTGGTTGGTGTACGTCTGGTTGCTGCGCCTTTGGCAAGGAAGCCTCCGGTTTTTGCACTGTTGGTAGCTGCACTATTCGGTCAATTATTTGAGGTTGCTGCACCTGCGGTTGCGACGCGATAGGTTGCTGCACCTTAGGATGATGCATCTCCACTTGCTGTACTATCTCCTCCACTATCTGTTTCGCTATGGGTTGTTCCGGTGCTTTGTTGGCCTGCACTTCGTTTACAACGGCGTCATTACTAATTGACGCGACTTGGTTTTTCTTCGGCACCACGACCTGAATGGGTGATTCGATCGAGGATTCGTCAGCTTCACCAGATTCGCCATCTGTAATCACATCCCAAAGATTTCTTTGATCAAGTCTTCTTCGAATATCGTCCGAAATTTCTGTCAAGCAGCAAAAGGGATCAAAATACACGTGAGTTGACACACGAAACGGTGACATTGACAACGCATTAAATAAGAAGACAAACGGGGAATCCACACCCACACTCACTTCGTCGAGCATACTCATCATCAACTTCAAAATGCCCCAACTCGGGTCGTTTCCAATCGTGACATTTCACCAATTTACAACCTGAACTCTTGAAAAAGATAAAAGCCTCTTCCTTCACTTTCTTCTCTTCGTCATTGTCTCTTTGATATTGTTTTATCGCTCCGAGTTTGCGGAAGTAGGTGAAAATGTGAGTTCTATAAAAATCATCCTTGAGGGATAGGAAGACGTTCTTCCTGGATGATCCATCCAAATCATCTTCTTCTTGCTGCTTTTCCACCTCCGCCTGATTTGCCTCCTTAACTTGTCCTTTGTCTGCCTCATTTTCTTTTTCCCTGTCAACTTCCACACTTCTTTTCTGCAATCCTGGCTGATGCAGAACCTTCGCTGGTTGGACCTGCTCCTGATTCGGCATTTCCACTCTCTCTTTCTGCACCACCTGCGACGATTGTTGGGACTTCTTCTTTGGTAGCTGCTCCACATCTTCGTCTTTTTGAACTTTCTCCTTCGTTTCTTCCTCTACCCTGTCATCCTTCTTCTCCTCTGGCACAACACCACCACCGCCAACCTTTTCTTTTTCTCCCTTCTTCGTCTTCTGCTGTTGTTGTTGTTCTTGCTGCTGCTGCTGTTGCTGCACAACAATAACATCGTCCTTCGTAGTAGAAGACTTTGTCTTTTTAGTATTTCTCTGAAGTAGTCCTCCTCCCCCCTCCTCCTCACCATCATCACCACCAATAACACCAACACCCTTACATTGATTCTCATGTTCCAATGCCTCATCATAACTTTCAAATACTGCCACAAGACACACATCACACTTCCAATTAAGACGTTTTTGATTATTGTTGATATTGCTTGGTGGTGGAGGTGGTGGTAGTAGTGGCGATGATGACAAAGCAGCGTCCGTAGCATTATCCTTATTTATACCAACCAACTCTTTTTCTTCTTTTGCCACCGCCGCCGGAGGAACCTTTGTAGGAATACAAATCGTCATTGGAACACCCACCTGCTGGACATTACCAATACCAATAATGCCCATACCCTGTTTGGAAGTGTCATTAAGTTTGCAATTGATTTCATGTTGTACTGCCTCATTGTAACTATGGAATAATGCTGGACAATAGTCACATTTCCATGGTGTTTTGGGTCTGTGGGCAATGGGCGGAGTGTTACTTGGTTCAATGACGTTCTGTTGTTGCTGATGTTGTTGTTGTTTTGGAGTGTTGGTATGGTTGTTGGTTATAACAACACTCGGTTGTTGTTTCTGCGATGATGATGATGATGATGATGGTACAACAAGAGGATTATTATTGTTGTGTTTCTTCGTTTTACATTCTGTTTCGTGAATGACGGCCTCATCGTATTCATTGAAAATTGCCGGACAATAGTCACATCTCCACTTGTTACGTGGTTGGTTGGGATGATGAGGGGGGGTATTATTATTATTTTTGTTGGGAGGACTAGTCGTCGATTGCTCGACTGCAGCAGTAGTAATTGGTACTGCTGACGACCGCTGTTGTTGTTGTTGTTGTTGTTGACGCTGCAACGCTGATTCATGTCCCTTGTTGTGCACTAATACCGTCGACGTCGACTGTTGTTTGGGCAGTTCCGACGAGGAGGCGGTGACCTCCTGATTCGTTGTCGCCAATACGTCAGGAAGGGTAATGACAGGGGGAGCGGTAGTAGCAACAGTAGCAGCCCCCACCCCGCCGCGGCCGCCGCCATTATTCTTACTGACATACCCTGCGCCCCCCCCACCCGCACCTGCGCCAGCACCGGCAGTAGCCCGAGAGTTCGCCAACAAGGCCAACACAGTAGGGGTCGATACCGACGGACTCGGCCCGGCGGCGCCAATACTACCAAAAGCACCGTTCATGAACTTCCCCTTATTATTGGTAGTATTATAATTCTTCCCATTCCCCCTCCCCGAAGAAACAGCCCCAAACATCCCCTCCTCCTCGTCTTCCTCGCCCAAAACTACGTCATCCTCCTCCTCTAGCATTCCTCCCCCGCCATTATTATTATTCGCAGTGTGATTCGTAATCACAGCAGCATGTTGTCCCTCCTCCAACAGCAACGCAGCATTGGTAATCGCGCCACTCACCCTCCCCCGTGCCACCGCCACAGCCAACGCATCAATATCCGCCTCGGTATTCCCCTGACAGGATTGTTCATGATCCAATGCCTCATCGTAGGTGTCAAAGATGGCAATTTGACAGACGTCGCATCGCCATGTTTTACGTTTTTTGGTGCCACCTTTGGACGACATTTTTTGTTATTTAGTTGGTATTTTTAGTTTGAATTTGTCTCTCTCTCTCTCGCTCTCTCTGGCAGTTTTTGTCCCACACTAGTTTGGATAGGGGAAGAAAATACAGCAATGATGATTTATGCTGCGATCAGTTTCTTAGTAATTATTATGTATGGGTAGAGAGGGTGGATTAAAGTAGTAGCATGTTGTTCAATAATACTTCATGGTTTTTAGAAATTGCTCTGAGTAGTGAAAGTGCAACGCAAGACCGACGAGAAAGAGTCCCGAATAAGAACACTCCCCTTTAGTGTGTCCTCCTCGGCGACCACTCAAATTATTTTTTCTTTCGCGTTTTTTGCTGCTGTCGATCAACGACTCAACTATCACATCTCACTCTCATCATCGACGATAGCGGATATAATCAATCCATACGCACAATAATACTTGGAGAGCAAATACTACACATACTACCACTTTTTATTTATCATCATCATCATGCCACGAAATCAAGGAACATCCCGGAAGGGAAAACCCAAAAAGGAAATGAGAGCTGCTGGCTTTGGAAAGGCGTTACAGCGGTGCGTATATATTCATAATAGATTCCATTTTTTTGTTTTGTGACTTTTTGTCTTCTACTTGATCTATATATGACACCTTGTACAAAAAGAAGAGCACATTACATCCAATCATCACTTCCTACCACATTCCTACTCAGTCATGAATATATATACATACAAAAATAATTAGAGAATACAAAAAAAAACGAATGATGAAATGATATTACAAACTTTTCAAATCTCTTGCTGAAACATAGATGTTGATTCACATCTCTGTGGTACTGACGTTTTTTATATGTATTCTTTTCAAAAAAATCATGGAATGTATATATACTACTGAGTAGGAATGATTAATATATGTGTGCAGTGTGATGATAATGATGATGATGTGTAGGATAGATGGGATGATTAGAACGACAGTTTGGTTTATATATTGTTTTGTATGTACATTTATTATTGGCCATGACGAAACAATTTAGCGTTTATTTCTTGACATGTATACGAATATATGATGTGGAAGTATAATCTTTGAGATCGGTAGCCAATATATATGTATATACATGTTGATTTGTTGGAATGAATGCCAGATTGTCATCATCATCTCACTCACCTACTATACCTTCGTACAACATGTTTCTTTGTGTATATGTATGAACAGGTCTCAAGTAAAACGGTACGCACCCAAATCCAACGGATCATCCGCACACGGTCAAGGTATGATGGCAACCGGTGCCACATCCATCGGTATCGAAGAACCCACTGAGGGGACTAAAATGAGATCCGTCCTCGAAGTGGATGACTTGTCCGACTTTCTAATCCAGGCACAATTGGCCAATAAGGATTTTCAATCGGAGCGGGAACAATTTTTAGATATTGATACTGTTGCACGAGAATATGTCCCTAATAATCATACTGCTGCTGCTGCTACCGTTGTGACTACGTCTTGTGGAATTTCCTTTTATGATGGAGACAAGGCCTCATCATCAGGGGGTGGTAGAGGAGGATCAGTAGATGAAAACTTTACATTCCAAGAATTGAGTGTCCCACGTCGTCCGGCATGGACACCAGGTGTTACAACTCCGGAGGAACTAGACCGGATGGAAAATGAAACATTCTTGGAATGGCGACGTGGTGTGGCCCGAAGAGAAGAACAAATAGCCGCCATGGCATTTGCCAAGAATGGTGGAGGTGTCGCGGGTGCATCTGTTACTCCATATGAAAAGAACTTGCATGTTTGGAGACAGCTGTGGCGTGTGCTGGAGCGATCGGCTGTTGTAGTGCAAATCGTCGATGCGAGGAATCCCTTATTTTATTTGTCCGATGATTTACGAGCGTATGCCATGGATGAATTGGGAAAGCCCATGCTCATGCTTGTGAACAAGAGTGACTATTTAACCGAGCGACAGAGAAGGGCTTGGAGTGACTACTTTATGAAGAGAGGGATTGACCATCTCTTCTTTTCAGCGTATGATGAACAAAAGAAGATTGATGAGGCTGTTGCTGCGGCCAAGAAGGGGATGGAAGTAGATTCCGAATCATCGTCGCAACAAATTGTATCAGATGACGAAGAAGATGATGCAGATGAAGATGAAAATGATGGCGAAGATGGAAACTACTCATCAACAAAGCCGCAAGAAGTTGCTGATGCTGCTGTTGAAACCGAACCGGTTCGACCTCTGGAAGATTTGATTGGAGTTGTCAAGCCCTTGACAAGAGAACAGCTCATTGACACCCTAGATTCATTTGCCAAAAGCCATGGTTGTGAACCTCAAGAAAAGTATGATAATCGGATTCAGTATGGAATGGTTGGATTTCCGAATGGTACGTTCCTTCTCAGTGCTGGTTGGTGTTTTGTTTTGTATTCGTTCATGTATTGTTTCACATCTAACCTCATCTTCTTTCCCTTTCGCGCTGCACATCACCAGTCGGTAAATCATCTGTCATCAATGTGCTAGTAGGCAGCTCCAAAGCCATCCACGGAGGTGTTCGCGTTGGAGTTGCAGCACAACCTGGCAAAACAAAACATTTCCAAACACTCCTTCTTCCTGATCGCTCAGACATGATGCTATGTGATTGTCCTGGACTTGTATTTCCAAGTTTTGTCTCTTCTACGGCAGACATGATCGCGGCGGGAGTATATCCTATTGCACAAATGCGAGATCATTGGCCGGTCGTTTCACTGATTTGTAAGAGGGTGCCGCGTGACGTGTTGAATGCACACTACGGAATGCACATACCAGAACCCACCAAGCAGGAGTTAAAGGAGAAAGGTTGGAAGAGCAAGGATTTGCCTCCGCCGACTGCCGAGGAGTTGCTGGGAACATACTGTATAGTACGAAGTATGCTGGCTGCGGCAAGCGGTGTTCCAGACTATCAACGTGCTTCGAGGGTTGTAGTCAAGGATTACAGTGAAGGAAAGCTGCTTTATTGCCATTCTCCTCCTGCATTAAAAGATGACGACTTGATGATGAACGATGAGGAATACCAACGCGAGACTCTCACAACTGCTATCAGGAACACAAACAACCTGAAGAAGAAAGAAAAGATGGAAAAAACTCTGGAACTTGCAGCCGCTAAGAATGAGAATGTGATCGACACCGAAGACGAAGGTTTTGATGATTTTGATGCCATCTTTGGAGATGAAATCGACAGGCCGACGGAAGGGGACAAGCGAGGCAAGGCTCACAAGAAGATAAAACAGTGGGGAAAGAAAGGCCGAAAGCTGCGAAATAAAGACCCCTACGGGTGTCATTCCCAACCCAACGACATGCTTCACTCTACAGCCAAGGTTGGAAGCGGTGTTATTGTTAATGCTGGCAAGTACACCCACAACGGCTTTACACGGGCACATTACGCAGGAGCAAAGTCAGCTAGTTATGGTGTGTAGATAAACTATCAGTAGTGTAGAAAATGTTTCGAACAATAGCAAGACAACATTAGTAACTCCAAGCACTACTACACATGCGTCATATATGTCAACTATGACACAGCAACATAATAATAAAATCAAATCAGTCATTGTTAATTTTCAATTCTCTCGCTCCAATGTACTGCCACCGATTGATGATACCAATCCAATAATATTCATATCCTGCTACTGGAACTTTGACTGCACTCACCCTAGCAACACCAAAATAGTCAGTCACCCGAACTTCATATCCCAAACTCGTTGCCAACTCAGTGCTAATTGATGCCGCAATTCTGTTAAGGTTTTTTTCAACCCATGACTTGGGTTGTTGCTCTTCTGGTAAATGCGCTCCTCTCATTACCCGCTTTAATTCCTTCTTTGCATCAAATGAATCAGTACGTGGGCAGTTACTGGATGCATAAAAGTATAGTAAAGGGAGAAGTAGGAAGGTAAGACTGCTCAGGGCATTGACTACAAGTTTGAGCACAAGTAGTCCACCAAATGCGATGATGCCATATTGGAGTATATTATCATTGTCAATATTTGACAGAGGATTGAGAGGTGCTGCTGGTGGATTGTGAGCCGACGACATATTATTACTCTTTCCACTACTGCTCGAAGTTCTGTTAGAGGATGAGGATGATGCGACATTAGTCGTAGTCAACACATTACTCATTTCCACAGTGATTTGAGAGTCATCATTGCATGGTGTTCCATCCTCGTTCACCAAAGCAATCCCTCTCCCGACATTGCCAGATGATGTAAGTATCTGAATGCCAATCACTCTTGACTGGTACACGACAATATCTAAAAAATCCCCATTGTCTCGCAATGGAATGTTTCTTCGTTTCAATTGCACGAGATTTTTCCCACTCAAGGATCGATAGCACTCGGCTGCATATCCATCTAGCGGTTTAATACGGCGTAAATGATTGATTGCGGCCACGGTTCGTGGAGAAAGCTGCTGCTGCTGCTGTTGATCGTTCGTCATGTTCATTTTTATTACAATATCTCTAATCTACGATACGAATGCAGCGCGTTCATTTTTTTGCGTTATTCTGAAGGTCTATCATTTGAAATCGCTTACGGCGCGTGGCATTTACATGGCCAATAGTAGGTAAGATGGAGGTGATCGTGTAAGGGTGCGAGTACCAATGATTCTGTGACAGGTAGACGTGCCGTCCCATATAAAATGGTACATTCACAAGATTGATATCGGTTTTGAGTTATGTGGGAGTCGCGTTTTCACCGGGCAAGCAGGAGAATCGAGAATGAACTATTCACATAATCCATAATATGACACCCCATACTTATCAGCACTATACACACATAAAACAGTAATGCCACCAAAACGAGCAAGAACAAGCAGCGGTGGCGATGGCGGTGGCGGTGGCGGTCCATTGCCAACTTCCAAGAAGCCACCGCCGCCAACCAAGCGCATAGTAAATATTGCAGAGGATGCTGATATAGTGTTGGCACAATGCCGCAAACTTCGAGATGCACTTCGAAAAAAGGCCAATGATAATCCCAAGTCTGTGGCGGCGGCGGTGGCGGCAACTGGTGGTGATTCCGATGGCAATTATGATGACAGTGCTGCTGATGATGATTGGGCTTTAGATGATTTAGTGAGCAAGGCGACAAAGACCACCAATAAAGCGTCCGCCGATGGTGGTGGTAGCAGTAGTACAAAGGCAAAGACGCAACAGCTAAGCCTATCCGAATTAAAAAGTGCCACCTCCATCGGTGGAAAAACAATTGTCGAGGTGGCAGAAATGAACTCCACCGAAGTCATGGAGGGGATTGAAAATGTGGCGATAAAAATTGCCAACCAAGTACTCGCCAAGCAGGGATTCCAACTCGATATTCCATCTCGTAGCAATACCAATCAAATATACATTCGTGAATTGGATAGAATTGTATTGGGTGATAAGCGTGGTACACGAAGTTTTCTTAATGTCAAGGAAAGTAGAAAGGCGGCTATTACGACACGGGTGCTGCAACTCATTCATGCCGTGTTGATCAAACGTATTCACATTACGAAACGAGATTTATTCTACACGGATGTGAAACTCTTTGTAGATCAGTCGGAAAGTGATGGAGTTCTGGATGATGTTGCCACAATGATTGGGTGCACACGATCGAATTTGCATGTAGTTGCCAGTGACAAGGGATTGGTTGTGGGGAGAATTTCATTCTATGAGGATGGAGACTTTATTGATTGTACCAAGATGGGTGTTGGTGGAAAGGCTATTCCTCCTTACATTGACAAGATTGAGAATATTGAGAGTGATGCAGAATTTATTTTACTGGTAGAGAAAGAAGCTGCGTACATGAGAATGGCCGAAGATCGTTTTTACCAACGTTATCCTTGCATTGTGATTACTGCGAAAGGACAGCCGGATGTTGCCACACGTATGTTTTTATCGAGAATTACCGCAGAACTGCAAATTCCTGTCCTCGCATTGGTTGACTCCGATCCCTATGGGTTGAAAATTTTGTCTGTTTATATGAGCGGGAGCAAGAACATGTCTTATGATAGTGCAAGCTTGACCACACCGGATATAAAGTGGCTGGGACTTAGACCTAGTGATCTTAACAGGTATGATCTTCCAGATCAGTGTAGACTGAAAATGACAGAAAACGATATCAAAACGGGCAAGGAGCTGTTGGAAGAATCGTTTATTACGCAGAATCCAGAGTGGGTGAAGGAGTTGAAGAGGATGGTGAAAACCAAAGAAAAGGCTGAGATCCAGGCACTTTCATCGTTTGGCTTTCAATACATAACAGAGGTGTATCTTCCACGCAAGTTGCGAGAGGGAGATTGGATCTAGGAACTACCAGTATATTTCAGAATAGATATTTACTTTAAAAGTGTATTATATGTCAACTTTTTTCTCTATTCTGCGTGGACATCACCAAGGTCCCAGACAGGCTCTCCTCTCGTCAATATTGTCACAGGATCACCAACTCTGATGCTCTTGTTATAACAATCGCCGTTCAGTACTGCATTTTGAGCAAAGTAAACATCCTCCTCACTTTTGCCAAGAGCTCGGAATTCTGAAAGAGTAGCAACAGGTTCTTCTCCTCGCGCGCCGGTGAGTTGATCAGTGCATGACTGTTTGCACCTTGGACATCCTTTCACAAGGTGAAGAATCACCGCATCCTTTCCCTTGCCAATTTTAATCGCCTTCCAATTGTCTTCATCAAATGCTTTGGTTGTATTGCTAATAACAATATTTGGTCGAAATCGACTCATGGGAAGTGAAGCTTTGCCTTTCTTTTTCAGCTTCTCGTTCAATAGATCCAATGACGCTTGTGTGGCAATCAAAATTGGAAAACCATCAGTCAACCCACCGTGTGGCAGTTCCGACAAAAAACCAATCCGAGCCGCATCTGGGCAGTACATTTCATTGACCCTTCTCGTACTTGAATCTAATATTGATACAACTCGAACATCTTTGAAAGTAGGATCGTCTTTACAAACAATTCTCGCTACGAACTCTGCAGCTTCATCCCCCACATCGGCAACTTCGACTGTATCACTCCAAATCCCAGCACAGTAACGGACGCGATATTTCTTTACCGTATTCGGATGATTATCAATGTAGGCGTGATCAGTTGGAAACAACGTTGATGACAGTCTGAGTAATATTCTCTCCCTATCCTGCGAAAGCACCGGCTTTAGTTCAATAGTAGCCAGACTTGGAGCCTGACGTTGCGTGAAGAATCTATGTGTAGCTTCTCCCTTTGCAAAGCTCCCTCCGTGTGAGGGAGTGGGTAATTTTCGAACAATCATGAGCCGACGATCTGATACCAAACCGTGTTTATCAAATTTTGTTTCAGAAATAGACACTGGTCTCATCGATTTTATAGGATGGATAAAGATACCCGAGACGCAAGGCCTATTGTCATGATTATCATCTTCAGTGCCGTCCACCACCTCATGCTCAGAACTTAGTTTTTGGAGTTGCCTTCTTGCTCTGTGAGCTTTTATTATACACTGAATCCTTTCGGGAGAAAAAATGCTTAACAAAACTATTACGATCGCTGTACAAGCAGCGACGATGGGAAAGTTATCGTCAGCTACTGCCATCATTCTTATGGTTAGGGTATGGTAAACCAAAACGAGCCGCGAGCCCAGTCCGGATATAATGATGTCTATAACTCTGTAAACTTTGAGATAATAAGTATGTGAAAATCTTGAAAAATTATGGACGAGGTAAGTACCTTAGTACTTATGTATGATGTACCACCTACCACTTATGCGTCCCTACATACATAGATACACTACATACTAGTAAACCTAGCGATACGAAAAGTAAAGGATAGATACGAAAAGTAAAGGATACGTCTCTCTCTAGAGGTAGCGTTGGCGTTGGGCTTGCGGTCGACGTTTCATTTCAAAGCATTTGCCACTTAATTATTCTCTTTCAAATTCAAGCCAAATGATTTATTATTTAATGTCACTTTAATTTGTTGCAGAGGATTGGAATCAGCCAAAAAAAAATCCCATAATATGTCTCACAAGCTTGTACTAAAAAGAAAATTCTTCTGCGTTAAATGGGGGGACTTGTGTTTATAGTACTCCTCATAATATTTACTTTGATCATAGGTGCTCAAAGCCAATAACTCTATTCCATATCATGCTCATGATGATGTGATGCGTCAAAACGATTTCCTAAATCAGGCTTTCAGAGTCACTACATGCCACAACGAAAGCCTACAAACATCGGATTGCTTATTGCCCCTCCTCTGTCTGACGTTGCTTGGCTCCTCCATTCCTCTAGTACAACGTCTTTAAGAGGTGACTGAATCCATTGAACCATATTCGGCTTCGCAACGCCAGCTTTCGCACATAATGACGACAACGTACTCATTGGAACTTCGTACAGAATTTGGTAGTTACATCCCTCATACGGCTCGTAGAGATCACCATAATATCGAAGATTGCTAGTCTCTGAAGTACGAACTACCACACATGAGTATTCTTTGTATCCGGGAGTGTTATCTGTTCTGCCGTAAAAGACATCAATTCGAGACATAATATCTTGTTCGTTCTTGTTTGTTTTAGTATTGCCACTGCCGTGGGTGTTCTTTATTGTTTTCCTCCTCCTCCTCCGCTTGGCAAAGCCTACTCGCTTATAAAGATTTGCGAAGATAGCGAAAGATATTTATTTGTGGAGGTAGGATAGGAAGGGACGCCTGATGACACGAGGGATCAGAAGAGAGCAACACAGCAGAGGGGAACAGGCCGGAATTAGTATGTTTCTACTTACACAAAACAGACGCCACACATCAAAAAAATTTGATGGCAGCATATAATATCAGCCAGCACCATTATCAAGGAAGCAAGAACCTAACGAATAAGGCCAACCAAACAATGGGCCGTCAAATACCTCTCGCAGCAGTAGCTGCTTCTTCGTCAGTAATCAGTCTGCTCATTTTCCTATCACCATCATCGATAGCCTTCCAGCCGCCATCATGTCATCATTATCGTCATCACCTTCATCCCCTGGCATCAGCCGTTGTTGGAAACGTGGAAGAGGCAGCAGCAGTCGTTACAAGTCCAATCACTGGAAGTGAAACAAACATTAAATATCCCACACGACGCGGCTCGGAGGTTGATTCACGTAAAATTATCAATTATAAAACTCAAAATAGCAATCGCAGCAGTGTTGATAACAACGACGAAGGCAGTAACAGCGGCAGTAGTAGTCCACTCCTCGCTCTTCGCCTATCACACATTCTTTTTGCATCCAAAGAACTTGCCTCGCAAACACTTGACAAACTCACCTCGGCAGAATGGAACTTTGAACAAATGGCAACCAGTGTGAGTAATTGTGCCGAAACGAGAGAGGAGGGGGGATCGGTTGGTTGGCTGAACCTCTCGGAAAAATTTGACAACGACGACGACATTGAACAAATGAAAAACCCAAATGAGCATTTGGATTTGATTCTACCACCCTCAGCAAGAAAATATATTATTACCACTCCATCCAAACCTGGTGATATTCTACTTGTTGAGTCGAATCGTGGTGTGCATTTGGTTCAAGTTGTTGATGTTATGGTAGATGTACGAAAGTTGAGTTATATCAAGGCTAGGAATGATAAGAAGAAGAAGAAGAAACAACAACAACAGCAGCAGGAGCTACATGAGGAAGAGGGTGGTATCATGATATACCAAAATGATATGGAGTTGGGAGAGCGTAAAGTGGGGGAGCGTCATCAACAGGGGACCAAGCTTGCGGGTATAATGGGAGGGGCCCTCCTCGAACAAAGTGATGACGAGATTTCCAAATTAGATCTAACATACAAGATTGAAACCATGGGATGTCAAATGAACTCTGCAGATTCAGAACGCATCGAGGGCCAATTGATGAGTCTTGGAATTCGTCCACTCCTCGATGATGAGAGTGACGAAGAAGAAGAAGAAGTTGTTGTTACAACGGATAATAATGATGGCTTATTCCAAGAAACAAAAACAATCCGCAAAAGGAAGAAAAAGCCAGATATTATCATCCTTAATACCTGTTCTATTCGTGATCATGCTGAACAAAAAGTGTATTCGTATCTTGGTCCACATGCCAAACGCAAACGTGATGGTGAGGATGTAACTATTGTGGTGGCAGGTTGCGTCGCTCAGCAAGAAGG
Source organism: Skeletonema potamos (assembly GCA_036940105.1). Taxonomy (NCBI): domain Eukaryota; phylum Bacillariophyta; class Thalassiosirophyceae; order Thalassiosirales; family Thalassiosiraceae; genus Skeletonema; species Skeletonema potamos. The sequence continues at coordinate 19,273 of JALLBJ010000226.1, forward strand.
ACAATCTTTATTGCGCCGTGTCCCTGAAATTGACTTAGTCATGGGACCACAGTATGCAAATAGGATTGGTGACTTGTTGGAGGATGTGGCGAATGGGAATCAGGTCGTGGCGACGGAGGCGTCTCATATTATGGAGGATTCAACCAAGCCCAGAAGACAGAGCAGCGTTTGTGCTTGGTAAGAAGTTGTTTTGTGTTACTTGGTGTTGTGTTTGTCATTTTATATATATATTAGCTGGTCTTACGTTTCTTCATGGATTCTTTCATATTCAAAGGGTGAATGTTATTTATGGATGCAATGAACGATGCACTTACTGTATTGTACCGACCACGAGAGGAGTAGAACAAAGTCGTCCTGTGGAATCAATTGTCGATGAGGTTTCAGAGCTAGTCAGTCAGGGATTCAAGGAAGTGACTCTTCTTGGTCAAAACATTGATGCTTACGGAAGGGATATGATACCAAAACGCAAGTTCTCGGATCTGCTAAGAATTGTTGGTTCGGTGCCCGGATTGGAGCGTCTCAGATTCGTCACCTCACATCCTCGCTATATGAGTCTTGGAGTTGTCGATGCTGTTGCAGATACACCCGCTGCATGTGAGTACTTTCATATCCCTTTCCAGAGCGGCAGTAATGCTATTCTCAAAGCAATGGGAAGAGGTCATACTCGAGAGAAGTTCCTTCAAATTGTTGATCGAGTGAGGCAGCGTCTACCCGACGCGGCTATCACGGCAGACGTGATTGTTGGATTTCCTGGCGAGACGGAGCAAGACTTTTTGGACACATTGGATATTATGGAAAAAGTGAAGTTTGATAGTGTGAATACTGCCGCTTACAGTCCAAGACCAAACACACCCGCAGCTGATTGGGACAATCAACTTTCAGAGGAAGTGAAACAAGATCGATTGCGTAGGATTAACGAGTTGGTTTTGCAACATGCCACCGAGAGGAGGGCTCGGATGATGGATCGCGTAGTAGAAGTACTCGTAGAAGAGCGCAATGTGAAAGTGCCAACGCAGGTCATGGGAAGAACTACACACGGTTACATTGTTTATTTTGACGGTGACATTGACCAGTTGAGAGGACAGCTAGTCAATGTAAAGATTGACAAGTGTCAAAAATTTTATCTTGCTGGAAAGCGGACTGAAGAACCAGTCACGTCAACACGTCTATGATAACAAGGAGAAGAAACGATGGTGTTGTAATGCTGTAATCCTAACTAAAATAACCGTGATTTAGAGAAAAAGGCCTCTCTTATTTGATTTCGCAGTACATACTCCTCTTCCTTCCTCATGTTTTCTTGACCAGCCTTAATGATTAGATCATAGATAATTACCATATCTAAGCGACTAGGACAACACGCACATTATATGCCTATCTTACGCTATCTAATCTAGAGCAAACGTAATGATTTCATCTCCAGGGGACCACTGACGTAACGAGCTTTTGTCTGGTGGGTTGATAATTAGTTGAGTTGCTTCTCTGAAACTCATTCCTTCTGGTTTGTATCCTATGGCAACCTCTCTCCGTTGCCTAGCCCTGAGTGCTATGTCCCAAAAACTCATCTTGTTTTCCTCGTTCAAGTCAACAAATTTCGAAACAGGTCTAATGTATGTCTCGGATCCTTCTGCTGTGAGAAGCTCTCGCAAAACGCAATTAATATCTCGTTCTTCCGATACTTGCGCAATCACCGACGCAATAATTTGATTGGACATGACATATGCGGAACAACTTACGACATCTAACAAACTTCTAGTCCTAGAATCTAAAATCTCTGTTATTGGCGAGGCTGGAGGTTTCATAGGCGGAGAAGAGCCCTGTGCTATCCTTTTCTCGTCATAAAGTCGCTTTTGGATATCCTGAATGATAAGCTAAAAAGTATTGAATGCAAGCCACTGATTGAGTAAACATCAGATATGACATTCAGCGTTGTTGCGATTCACTTACCAAGGTAGACAGAGAGCGGCTATCACAACTCATGACAGTTGCCCCGTTCTCAATCGATAAACTGTCGGCAAGAATCAAAATCGAATCAAATTCATCCAGCGATATTTTTTCGCCATCATTTTCAGCAGATACAATTCTGCTGAGGTCTCTACGAATAAGCGGATTTCCAACTACATTGTAAACGAGCAGGTTTTCTAGTTTGAGATCAGTTTTACGCCCCTGATCTTTCAAGAGCTCGTTGCGCTCTTCAACTGGAACAGTGTTGAAGAGCCACAATTCGCTGCCTTTTGCAACATATCCATCTAGTTGTGTGATCAAGTCAGCCATATCTCGTCTCCAGCCGAGGAACATAATTTTCTCTACCCGCTTCTCGTCATGCAATGTAGGTGGCGGATCACTCGAGAGATTCTTGCTTGGCTCATAGCTCCCATCATTCACCTTGTAACTATCGTTATCCTCGGCCAACACCAGTATTTTGTCGCCTTCCTGGATAATGCGGTCATTCTTGGGATTGATGAATACTTCACCACCCTTGGATTTAATGCCAATAGGAATAGCATCGTCAAACCGACAAGTAATTTCCTGAAATGTCTTGCCTTTGAGCTCTGGCCATTCTTCAAAGTAAAATTCACTTCCTTCAAACCCCATCATGGCTTCCAAGACACAGGCCAAGCCTGGGTATCTTGCACATTCAAGCATGAATCTTCCAATCAAATCATGAGCAACGATGACTTCGGCAAAATCAGGTGCAACAAGGGTGAATAGTTCCGAGTTGTCGACATCTTGTACTTCCACGACTACAGGCGGGCATTTATTACCATTGGACTCTAGAGCTTTTAGAGCCATGACTTGCCTCACTTGATTTGCATCAGCTTCGTCGGGACCCAAACATTCTGAAGAAAGTGCAATTACGCTCCTAGCTGTGAGCACTGAGACTCGTTGCAACTCACTCTCTTCCAGAGGATTTCCAGACCGAAATACGATGCTGGTTCCCATCAACTCCAAGGCAGACCCTCCTTCTTGACACATAGCCAGTGATACCTTCGCTTCCAGGTCTTCTTTCGGTGCGTCCGCAAGGACGACGATGGTACCACCCCCTTCAGAATCGTTGGCAAGTGCGATCTGTTGAATGATTGCAAGTGATTTATCTGTAAATCCAAGCATGACAGTGTGATTGCTCTCAATAACACGAGAACTGCCCTTTTTCAGCTCATCGATCTTGTTACCAATGAAATCACTAATGATGCCAATCATCAAGGCGAAAACAAGCATGCCGCCGACTGTTATAGAAAACGACACAAAGCGTACGAGAAATCCTTCGGGGGCATCCGCATGAGTACCGGGATCGGCAACAAACGTCCACGCCAACCATACTGCACCCGATATAGTGTCGTCTGTACAGAATGCCAGTGCCACGGCACCTATCGAAATCAAGATGAAAGTGAAAGTTAGCAGCAGAGCCACTTTTGCCCATTTCGATGTAGAAAAATAATGCTCGACTCTGTACTCTATCATTTCAAAGGTAGAGATGTGATGTCTAGTTCCTCCCATGAATTCTGCTTTCTCCTTTACCAAGTTGTATTCTGAAAGGAGGAAACTCACGATGAAGCTAACACCAAGAAGAAGCACCGCGACGGTGGCAACCTCGCTCATGCGATAGAGAATGATGTCTTGTTTCCTCCAAGAGATTGCAATTAGAAAGATCAGGATGATGCACATTTTATCCGGAGACAGGGATTGCCATGCATATGAGAATATGAATGATACGACATCTATTAAGTTGATTTGGTTGACACAAGTAGGAGGAAGATAGAGTATCTCATCATCTGTGTCGTTGTCGTCGCTCAATAGAACAGCTTCATACCTTCCCTTGATAGGATCATATGCTTGCACATATGCAAATTTGCCATTTATATCTCCACGGTTAGTGCCTTTAATTTTGACGATAGCTCGTTTGACACCTGACAAGGATACCACTGTTCGCATCTGCCATGACGAAGCGGCGGCTCCAAGGACACTGCTTGGATCCGCCAGATCTTCGGGCTCAATCATTTTCGCCATGTTGTGATTGTGGCTCAAAGGAAGCTTCTATGTAAATGCACATACAACAGTGGTTCGCAGCTTCGTTCTAGCTACGTTATGCTTCATGCAGGAAGGCTGAAAAGTGAAAAGATGATGTTGATGTATTGTAGATATCTATGATATGGATGCAGTTTTGTCTAGTTTTGTCCTTTTCCGATGGCGATGGTGGTATCGGATTATCGCTAATGATCGGCACCCTCCTTCTCCAAACGGGATCTAAGGTTCTTACGTGGCTCTCGCTCAATTCGGAATGCAACCACTCCGCCCACTGGCCAGTCACGTTACAATAGTTGGACGAACAAACATACTATACAGCCCAACGCTGCATTAAGGTGGTTACTTTGGCGGCGATTCTTGCACAAGGAGGTGGTATAGAACAGGAAGAATAACACGAACACTAAAATGATGATGATGATGTCGTGGCGGCTGCCTCTTCTACTCTCGCTTGCAGCTGGCGTCGGCACCACAGCATTTTCAACCACTACCACGCAAGCCATGAGCCGTGGAGGTGCAACAAAAGTCGCTTCAACTGTTGAAAACTTCTTCGAACCATCACCCCAACTTCAAGACGATATTCCCAGCATCTCCTCTGCCGAGGAAAGTCAATCTATCCAATTGCGATCAGTCGACAAGGATGCAGTCATCAATACATCCATCTTTATCATCGCCCTTGCTACCGTAGTGACAACAGTCCTCTCTGTTGATGTGGGCATCACAAGGGGTTGGACAGCAGAGGAGATTGCATTTCGTATCCCGTTGGACAATTGGCGTTCTTATACTAACATTCTCAGCATGGCGCCCATTCAAACAAAGGTGAGGACGTCGGTGCGCTCTGCATATCTGGAGGAGCAAGCGAGCACTGCTGCTTGCTACATCAATAGCAGCCTTGTTTCTTAAATTCACTCATCGTCGTGTCCCATTCACTTACATCCCATCATTTCAGGCCGTAACAAGTGCAACAGTTTATACAATTGGTGACATTATTTCCCAGAAAACAGAAGGAGTAGACATCGGCAAATTAGATAGAGGCCGTATTCTTAGATCTGCTCTAGCCGGCTTGATAGGACATGGTCCCATGAGCCATATTTGGTATCATGTGAGCGAAGATTTCTTTGACAATACACTGCACCTAAGTGCTTGGTGGGACTTTCTACCTAAGGTTGTTGTAGATCAGTTGATCTTTGGACCAATTTGGAATAATAGTTACATTCTCTTGTTAGGGATCATGCAGCTACAAAGGCCTGGACAAATCTTTGCTGACATGAAACGGTCGACAATTCCATTATTGATTTCTGGCTTGAAGCTCTGGCCGTTTGTCCATTGTGTAAGTCATTCGTTTTACTGATCATGTATCTCATCGCTTCAATTCCAATACTCACATACATGCTCTTCCATCCAGATAACTTACGGTTTGATTCCTGTAGAAAATAGACTTCTTTGGGTTGACCTTGTTGAGATTGTTTGGGTCACGATCTTAGCCAGCCAAGCAAATGCAAATTCGGAGGCTAAACCTGGTGACGACAAAGATAGATAGCACCGTTCACTTCTTGACTAAGAAACATAGATTGTCATCCTCCGAGTAAACTAATGTATTAGATAGAAGGGATCATACACATGGAAACAAATAACTCTATATAATAGATTTACACATTCAAGTCCTCATCTTGCATCATCTTCTTGAACTCGTTGAAGTCAATCCTGCCGTCACTATTGGCATCCACTTTCTTCATTATCTCCAATGCATGCTTTTCACCACCCACCAAGTCACAAATATCCGACACAAGGAGATAATCAGGATCCGACTTTTTGAAGTGAGAAAACACCATTTGTAAATTGTCTTCTGTCACGACTGTATTTTTGTCTATCATTGATGCAATAAATTCACGCCAGTTGATCGAGTCTTCGCCAGAAAGAGAAAGTTCTTCACGTAGTTTTTTTAGATCAGCTGTAATCGTGGGGTGAAAGTGGGCTGTAGTTGTTCGGCGTATGTGGGAGGCGATAGGAAAGGCTTTCAGAAACACACAAAAAGAAGAAACGTTTCAAGTGTTGACTTGAAAACAGCAAGAAACGTACCATTCTCCAAACATTGATCCAACTCTTGCAAAGTGACAGTTCCATCACCATTTACATCAATTTTCTGGAATACTTCCTTCAAAGCAGTGATCTCATCACTAGTTACATTGGTGGCAATGTACGTCAGCGCAGCCTTCTTCAACTTTTGCATACCACGATATTTAAGGAACGTGATAGACTGTGGTGAAAATGCAATACTTGCACGTAGATTTCTGCCTCGCTTACTGTTCCCTCTGCTCATTTCCTGAATCCAAGCATGTTGGAGTGCTTCAGCTGCGGTGAGTCTCTTGGATGGATCTTTTCTCAACAATGCACAGATAAAGTCCTTGGCTGCTTCACTGATACCATCCCAGTCGGGTGTTGGGAAATCAAACCTTGCAGTCCTCACCGAGTCAAAAATCTGATTGTCTGTATCTCCATAAAACGGAGGGTATCCACATAACAAAATATACGTAATGACCCCGATTGACCAAATGTCGCAACTTTTCGTGTACTCCCTGTTCAAAACCTCTGGTGCAACATAGTAGGGTGTTCCAACTTTCGTATTCATAATTTTTGTAGCTGTGTCATGACGACTTAATCCAAAATCAATAATTTTGATGACCGCATCTTCACTTTTGGTGGAAAACAAAAAGTTCTCAGGTTTCAAATCCCGATGAACCTGAAGAAAGAAGAATTTAGTGAGCAACGAAGCGATAATAAAAAGAGAGAGGAAAATTACGCGCACAAAAATGTATATATATGCAACTTACAATCCCCTTGACATCATGACAATACGCAATGGCATCCAATATACACCTCACCAGATTGGCAGCATCCCTTTCCGAAAAATGTCCCTCATCACTCTGCGTCTTTTCAATAATGCGATCAAACAATTCTCCCCCCGTACACAACTCGGTAATTAAATGAAGATACTTTTGGTCTTCGTGGACTTCGACTAATTCAATGATATTGGGGTGGTGTACCTCTTTCAAGAGGGCGATTTCACGTTTGAGCACGTCCACTTTCCCCACCTTACTTTTTCGAATTGATTTGATAGCATACCATACCTTTGTTTCGCGGTTCATACATTTGCGAACTACACCGTAGTGACCGTGGCCGATTTCTTTCGGATTGATGTGATACTTCACACGCACGTCGGAAATGGCATCGGTAATCATGACCTGACCGGGGTGCAGATCACGACGGGCGTTGATTTTGGCATCTCCGAGGGTTACGGCACTGGAATCCATGTTGGGGACTGTCTGTTTTTTGCTTGGAGCGCCACCGCCGCCGCCACCACCAACACCGGTCTTAGGAAGAGACGTTGAATCCTGTGGTGTTGATGAACCTGCTGTATTGATAATATGATGTAGGAATAATGAATCAGTGCAAACGTACGTTGTTGTGCATTATCTGAAGGCAAAAAAATAACGACGATTCATATCTTACTCTTCTTTGACCCCTTTCGAGAGCCAATTCTTGAGCTTTCGTTGCCCATCTGGTGCTGCCTCTATTTCAATTAGCCCTGAGCTGCCGTTAATGCGGCGCTATGACTTGGGAGGGTGTTAGATAGTGAGGCCGAATCTATCTGTAGCAAGATAGTGTGCGACATGAACATGGTACAATAGTTTTGCTTCTTTGCTACATACTTTTACCGCATACATACATGTATTCTTACTGCATACATATCTACATGTGTTTGAGTCGGTACAAGTACAATTTGCATACTGTACCTCCTGTAGATTAATTTTTTTGCTCCCACAGGATTCAATGTGATCTTCATCTCGGACCACTCCACCATGGCGAAGAAGCGTAAGCAGAACCAAATGAATGCTTTCGCTGTGACGAAGGTCATCTCACAGGCTGTATTGAAGGGAGGAATATTTATTCCGGAGAATCCGCTGGTCAAAATTGTGCAATCGATGTTCCTCGATGAAACAACAGCCGACGTTTGCTTCGAAGTTGAAATCGACGCCCCACCGTCTCTCTTGGGAGAAGGAGAAGATAGCGTAGTGTGCCATTCATTTCATGCTCACCGGTTGATTTTACAGGGATGCGCCCCCTTGCTTGCTGATCTCTTCGAAACATCAAGCACAGACGGAGGCGTTGTACCAACTGTGAAAATCACGGGAGTCAAGCCAGACGTCTTTAAGCAATTGCTCCGGTACGTTTACGGAGGAAAGATCCACGACGACTTCCTCAAAAAGCATGCCAGAGACCTTCTTGACGCTTCTGACAAATTTTCCATTGTCACCCTAAAGCTGGAGGCCGAAGCGGCTTACTTGAAGGCGACGAAAGTCAACCTCGACAATGCCATCGAGATACTTTCCTATGCTGAGGCCAAAAATTGCGCACTTCTGAAGGAGTTTGTGTTGGACTTCTTTCTCGAAAATCACAATTTGCAGGACATTGATAAGAAGATTTCTATGGATATCGTCCCTGGTCATCTCTTGAAAGATTTGATTGTTTTCATGTCGGTGAACAACAAAAGGAGAGTGAATGCAGCCCAATGCAACACGACTCCCCACGGAGGAAACGTCAACTTGATGCGTGTTAGCGAACTGAGGAAGATGCTCGATGCTAAAGGATTGGATGTAGACGGGTCTCGAGAAGCTATGATTGAAGCTCTTTCTCCCACGAGTAAAAAGAGTGTGCATTTCGCTATGCCAACGGCTGTGCCTGTCGTCAGTACCTCTGCTATTTCAACCAACAATGCATTGTCTTCTTCGTCGATGCCTGTTGCTAACGCAGCATCATCGTTGTCGGTGTCTGGTCCTTGATTCCATGAAGATAGTATCCATGTTTGATAGTGTCATTATTTGCTCAGTGTGTCTCTTCATACGGAGAAGAGGTCTACGCACGAATAAGAAACATGATAAACGCAAAATCCTTTGTTTACGTAATTCATTGTTCGTAGCTAATAATGTTGATGTTGTTGATATTGATCCGCAGCTACTCCATTCCAATGCCCATGACCATGATCTCCTCCATAGTATTCATGATGTCCACCTCCAAACACACCCGCCTTTTCTCTCCAAAATCTCTCCAGCTTTTCCATACGCGATCGATTCCTTTCATCATGTGCGAGTAACCGTTGTGGATAAAATGTCTCGCTCCATTTCCTCATGAAATCCTGAACATCCTCGATCGATATTTGCCACTGCCCGCCTGTACCGCCAGAAGCATCTGCTCCAAGGGAATGAAGCATCCATTGTTCCATCTGTTCCAGGTCCAAACACGACACAGTATACTTCTTCCTCTCACTGCCATAAAGTTTATTTGCTGCTTCTCTCAGTAAATTTGACGAGTCGCCACCACCACCTCGCACAGTTTTCGTTGCGATGATCATCGCAGTCAACACGAGACGATGAACAGTCTGTGGTAGAATCTGAGGACAGGGAGGATACCACGGTCGACCAGTGTGAGGGTCCACATGACGTGGCGTATCCAACGAGATGGAATGATCTAGATACAAAAGTGTCAATGAAAGGATGAGCTGTCGTTCATCTTCCATGGGAGATTGATTTTTACTGTGGCTTGTGTGAGTGCTTAGGGCGGTGGTCACACTTGAAGTTGATTCGGTCGACGATTCACAACCACCTTGTCTTGCATCATCATCATTATTATTATCAACGGTGCCAAGACCAATCGAACATAGTAGCATGTCCAAATATGTGTCAATATCAGGACCCCATCTAGAAATTCCTTTCCGACTAACCATCGTTTTTTCTTCCTCTCCTAATGAAGAACTACTACTGATGATGGGTGTCCATGGTTCTATGGCATGAAATATTGTTATTTCCTCCTTCCGTCGCTCTTCGTCACGTTCTTTTTCTGTCACAGATGGAATTTCTGGTGGTATTGCTGATGGTATCATTTGACCATGCTGTTGCTGTTGCTGATATTGCTTATATTGCTGATACGAAGGATGCATCATGTTGTCATGCAACCCCGTGTTGTCAGCTTCATGCCTTACTTCGTCGTCATCAGCATCCCGACCAGAACACATCATCATCGTGCTAGTGCCATGGTACAGTCGACGATTCGTCTCACACGTTAGCCTCAACGCTAAAGAAACAGATTTTGTATCAATCAAGGGTAACAACAAAGATGATGACGATGGCGTATTCCGCTGTGACGAGGAGTTATTGGATGATCCTTTGTTTTCTGAAATCGTCGTTGAATGCGATTTTATATTGTTCATAAGCACTTCGTCATCATCATCATCATCGTCGGCGGTTGTACTCCCTCCTCGGGGGACGACTGATGCATAATAATAATGCCACCACCTCTTCTGAGAGAGTACATTATTGTCGGTATATTGCCATGATATTATCGAGGCAGTGGAATCATCGACGAATGCATGAGTTATGCAAAACACAACATAGATTATTGAGATGATCAATAGTCGAGTTGAGCGATTGCTGGCAGTAATAATAGGCGGTAGCATGATTATCTCTTATGGTATTCTTCGATGCTGCTCCCCTCCGATAGTATCACCAATGTGTGTTTCGGGTCCGCTACGCCTTACGTCGTGATATGTTTGCATAATATAACGTCTTCTTCAACGTCATCGTCATTATTATTGAGCAATGGCGGATTTTAGACTATTTTAGATGACTTCTTATGCTTATCGACTTCCTTTTGGCAGTCAGCATAAGTAGATGACAATGGTGATTCGTCGCCTACTCGACATCAGCCTCCTGGCAAACTTATTATTCATACGTCCTACCACCTGTTTCATCATCGTATCGCCCATAAATAATAGCTGCACTGCCATTACCACTGGTTCTTCATCACTTCCCTCATCCCATCAACGGTGGCACATAATCAAGATGACCTCCTCCTCATCGTCATCATCGCAGTGGAAAGAATCTCCCAACGCATCCACAAGTGATGAAACTCTTGCAAAGTCACTCTCTATCTGGCCACTGGATGCCTACAACGTTGACCTATTAAACGAAGTACGACATAAAGAATACGACAACCCCACACCCTTAGAAATATATGATTTAGTAGTTATCGGTGCCGGCGCTGGGGGATTGGTATCTTCGCGACAGGCTGCAAGAAGGGGAGCCAAAAGCTGCATGATAAGTTCCGAATTGGCAGGGGGCGACTGTCTCAATGCAGGATGTGTCCCATCTAAGGCATTGTTGCGATGTGCCAAGCTTATTCGAGAAGCAAAAAAGGTTGTTGCTAATACGCCAAATAATAATGAATATGGAATATCGTTCCTTATTAGTAACAATAATTATTCGGAACCAATAACAACCGATCATCATCAGCTTGAGGTTAATGTCGACTTTCCAAAGATTATGGAACGGATGAGAAAGTTACGTGCTCAAATTGCACCCATTGATGGTCATGCCCGTGGAGATTCGTTGGGGACACAAACCTTCCAAGGGAAAGGGGTGTTTACATCTCCATCGACTATTGAAGTGGTCGAACATGGAAAGAAGTTGGGAGATGAAAGTAATCCAAAATTGAACTTTCGAAAGGCTGTCATTGCTACTGGTGGAAGACCAATCGTACCTGACAATATTCCTGGATTGAACGAGGCACCATACACTACCAATTTGAGTCTATTCAATTTACAACAATTACCGAAACGGATGGTGATATTGGGAGCAGGTGTAGTAGCGCTTGAGATGGCACAAGCATTTGCGTCCTTTGGAACGGAAGTAACTGTCTTACAACGTTCCAGATTATTATCAAAGGGAGACGACGAAGCAGCAAAGGTTATCCAGTCTACTCTTCAGGACGAAGGCGTCAAGTTCTTATCTGGTGTCAGTGTACACGAAGTGACAACAATAAGTCAGGCTACAGATGACAACTTGCCTCTCATGAGTGTATCATTATCTTGTGCAGAGCACACTGAGTCAATATCTTTGGACTGTGAATGTCTCTTGTTGGCACTTGGCCGCACTGCAAATGTGGAATCATTGGGTCTCGAGTCAGCCGGGGTAGACTTTCATCATTCGAAAGGTATACTTGTGAATGACTTCAGTCAATCTATTTCAAATCCGAACGTCTATGCAGTGGGTGATTGTGTAGCGGACGTATTCCGACTTACCCATATGAGTGGAGAAATGGCAAAAGTAGTCGTACAGAATGCTCTCTTTAAGGGTCAGTGGAGACTGAGTTCTTTGGTCGTCCCCGCGGTCATGTACACCGATCCAGAGTATGCCACCATTGGCAAAATCAACGTAGATGAAAATGACAACGTGGTCAGTCCCATAGAAAACAAAGAGGAATTGGATTTTTACAAAGCAGAGCTACAACACAACGATAGAGCTATTTTGGACAGCTCGGACAAAACCTCGTTTGTAAAGATCTGTTGCAAAAAGGGCACAGGAACAATTGTCGGGTGCACAATTGTATCAACACGTGCTGGTGAAATGATTAATGAGGTTTCTTTGGCAATGAAACACAACATCGGCCTAGAAGGAGTTGGGAGAAATATTCACTCTTATCCGACGTTGGGAGAGGCTGTTATGGGTTGTGGTATTCAATTCATCAATTCGAGATGGGAGACTATGAATTAGCCTGCAAAATTCCTATTAGTTAGCAAAGAACAGTACATTACTAAAATGTGAACAAACTGTATCGTATTTATGAGAACTTTCGGAGGCGCTGCGAGTATTACTGCTCTCAAGTATGAAAATGCAATGGCCGATTGTAAAAACTTTCGGAAAGCCAACCTCTTCATTACCTTCACCTTCGATGTGAACTGCCGGGAAGGACAAAGCGAAAAGCACAGTAGCGCCCAATGTTTTGACTCCAAATATCTGTCAAGCAGCATGCAAAAATGATCTATTCTTTACTTTCTGTCCTACAATACTTAGCTACACGTACTACCTCACCACGACGGGATTCACCCGCGTAGGGCTAGCCGAGTATCCAAGCTAGTAATTTATATTACTAACTGGCGACGTATTCAATCCAGAGATGTTCCATTGAATGCAGATGCCCCATAGAACATGGAACTCATTTCAGTAACCGACGACGTATCCCACCCAGAGATGTCACCATTGAATGCATATGCGTAAAAGAACATAGAATTCATATTAGTAACTGACGACGTATTCCATCCAGAGATGTCACCACTGAATTCATAAGCCCAAGAGAACATGCCACTCATATCAGTAACCTGACCAACTTCCCATCCCGAAATATCTTCATTGAAAGTATTAATTCCGTCAAACAAATAACTCATGTCTGTGACTTTACCCACGCACCATGCACCGATTGGCCATCCATACTTGCCAGCAAGGTCGGGGCAAGTATCTGCTGCATCACCACAGCGATCTGTAACATATTTTTTAACTGCAGTCTTGAGTTCACCGCCACTAGCAAAGCAAGCATAAGATGGCTGTGGACTCGGCAATTCAGATGGATTTGATGAAGAAAGAGGAAGAGCAGAAGGACTTGAAGACGTAGCACTTGATGGCTGTAAACTTGGTTTCGACTGCGAGAATGAAGATGAAGCTATTGATGGAAGTGCAGAAGGACTTGAACCTGGCCTTGATGATGGATTGGTTGACGGCGCAGGTGTTGTGACAGGCTCTGGTGTAGGCTGTTGAGTGAGAACTGCGGTGGGAGCAGGACTTGTTGGTGTAGTTGGCATTTGAGTGGGCACTGTAGTCGGAGCAGAAGTGGGATCGCTTGTTGGCGCTGTAGTCGGAGCGGAAGTGGGGTTGCTTGTTGGCGCTGGTGTAGGCTGTTTAGTTGGCGCTGTAGTCGGAGCAAAAGTGGGGTTGCTTGTTGGCGCTGGCGCAGGCTGTTTAGATGGCGCTGTAGTCGGAGCGGAAGTGGGGTTGCTTGTTGGCGCTAGTGTAGGTTGACTCGATGGATGTGGCTGTGGATACAGATCAGAAGGACTGAACGATTTGTCCACAGCCACAGGTGGCGCTGTATAAGCGGGTGTGGGGTTGCTTGTTGGCGCTAGTGTAGGCTGATTGGTTGGCGCTGTAGTCGGAGCAGAAGTGGGATCGCTTGTTGGCGCTAGTGTAGGCTGTTTGGCTGGCGCTGTAGTCGGAGCAGAAGTGGGATCGCTTGTTGGCGCTGGTGCAGGCTGTTTAGTTGGCGCTGTAGTCGGAGCGGAAGTGGGGTTGCTTGTTGGCGCAGGTGCAGACTGTTTGGCTGGCACTGTAGTCGGAGCGGAAGTGGGGTTGCTTGTTGGCGCAGGTGCAGACTGTTTGGTTGGCGCTGTAATCGGAGCGGAAGTGGGGTTGCTTGTTGGTGCTGATGTAGGTGTAGGCTGAGATGATGGCTGTGGTGTTGATTGCGCGGAAGGATTGGGTGACGACATAGCAGGAGCAGAACGAGAAGGACTTGACGATGCTGCTTCATTTGGAGAGAAACTAGGCTGTGCGGAAGCGGAAGAATAGGGTGTCGTGAAAGCAGAAAGTATTGAGGATGCTTCTTCATTCGGAGAGAAGCTTGGCTGTTCTGACGGTTTGATTGACTTTAGAGCATAATTAGAAGGAATTGATGATTGGACTTTACTTGATAATTGCAGAGTAGAAGGTCTCGATGATGGGGCTGGGCTTATGGGCTTCGATGGCGTTGAAGTTGGGGCTGGGGTCAAAAAACTGACAGGAGTGGAAGGCCTCTTTGCTGGTGATGGTGAAACACTTGGCGATAACGAGATGATTGGCGACACTGTGATTGAAATTGAAGGGATTGATGGCTTTTTCGTTGAAGCAGTTACAGCACTTGAAGTGGATGGGCCAAGAGGTGACGAAGGCGTGGAATAGGACGGCAAAGCAATAGCAGGAGGACTTGATGATGTTAATCCTTCATTTGGAGAACCAAGAGCAGCGTTAGTCCCTGTGCCTGTAATATTGTCAGACGGACGCGAGAATGCTACTCCAAAACCAACTGCCGATAGTGCTGCTGATAGTGCTATTGCTACCATCCAGTTGACCGCCATAAACAATTTGATTCGCCTTTGTTTCCACAATGGAAGTTCGGGCTCGAGAGGAGTTGCTTCATATACAATATCATGGCCAACATTATCAATCCAACCCTCCTCCTCTTCTACCAAGTAAGCATCTACAATGGGCATCGACGGGTTCCTCTCTGTTGTTGATACGTCCTGATGTGCATGCACATTGTCACTGGCAGAGCGGTTTTCAGGTCCAACAAGTCTCTGTCGAAGATTCTCTTCATCCCCAGGATATTGATATTGTTCCATTTGCTGAACAACTGGATCCCCCTCGACAGCTTCATCACCGTCTATGGAAGAAACAACACCGGAGGCTCCATTTTACTAATAGAAAATGATATTTGTGATGTTGCTGCTTTTTTTACATCACTCAGAGAATCTCGCTCTTCACTGAAAGTGAAAGGGAGAGGAGGCCCGTCATCATCGTCAATTGATTCCGGGCGTAAATCAATCTTTGGTTTTGGTTCATCCTCAAACTCTGCAGAGTTGAATGGACAAGGCGCGGCATCATCTCCATCCTCAATCTGCTCCATCGCACACTCCTCTCCTTTGTCGTCAAGATTCACCATCCGGCTGCTGCCTGATATGGTG
>JALLBJ010000227.1:0-34320 GCA_036940105.1 Skeletonema potamos
AACCCGTGATTGATAGATAGGATAGATAGATAGACATAGATAAAAAATAATAATACATGTAGGCCAACCTGTCCTCGTCCGGTCGAGCTGCTGCGTACTAATAGGTACAATAGCAAGCTATCTACATACTTATGGTATCATAAGTATGGTACCTCCAGCCATCAACATGGCCATCTCAGATCTCAGATTGTCATAAACACTAGCCTATTACTCCTCCACAGTCGAAAGCTGCATCTGGTCTCCTGTCCGAGAGGGATAACAATAACATACACTACAATCTAATCCATCCGAATACTTCATCATTCATTCTTCCCTAGAGTATTCAGAATTTGTTTGGTTTGACTGAAATTATTATCATTCCACGTCGGCTTGGAAAGATGAGTCTACAGATTAAACGGAGTCTCTGCTCTCGCACTCTCCATTCATCATCATTATGTTGCTTTCATCACAGTTGCACAGCACAACACCAACAACAACAACATCTAAATAACTCTAACCTACCTTTACCACTACATTATGAGGCTTCTATTTCCTGTTTCCGTCCTTCTTGGCAGCATCCTCGTTGCCGCATCAGAATCAGCTGCAAGCAACAGCAACAACAACAAGACTCCTGACATCACCAGCGGCGTCACCAGCAAGAATGAGACCGAGACTCACAGCACCACCACCAGCGGCATTGCCCTTGCCAGTGTTTCTACTTATCCCGACGAAACTGACTGTGCACTTGGAAATGACAGCTCCTGTCCTAAATGCGCAGATGGGGAAAAATTGTTGAGGGTACTAATCCACACTGACCCGTCTCCTGAAGAAACATCTTGGAGTGTGCGTGATGCATGCACTGATGAAGTCATTATGTCGGTGGCGCAAGGTGGTTACAGTTACGAGGGAGGAACCGATTATGGACATGTAATGTGTGTTCCAGAGGGAAAATACGAGTTTACTATCAGGGTAAGATGATGAATTATGCTTGAATCATGTGAGTTCACTCTAACTCGTGTGTCTTTCCAAAAATTATTAACTTTCGTCTCCCTCTGTGCACAATCATCAGGACAATTTTTTTAACAATCTTTACTACAAAGTTGTTTATGGCGATCAAGAAGCTTCTGGTAGTGGAAAGATTGGTATTGAATCTAAGACCTTGGGATCACAAATTGATGGAGTATGCTTGCTTGCTTGTATTTCAGGAGACGAAGAGTTCTGTCCCTCTTGCTCAGAAGATGAAAAATTAATGAAGGTACTAGTCCACACTGACTTGTTTCCTTTAGACACATATTGGAGTGTACATGACGCATGTACTACCGTAGAAGTTATGTCAGTGTCAGCAGGTGACTACACGGAAAGTGAAACTCGATATGGTCATGTAAAGTGTGTTCCAGAAGGAGCATACAAGTTTACTATCAGGGTAAGAGCATGAATGTTATGTGTGTTTGTTCTAACTCGTGTCTTTCCAGAATTTATTAACTTTTTCACCATCCCTGTGTGCATACATATTATATTATCATCAGGACTCTTTGGGAGACGGGCTAATAAGTAATGGGCTAGCAGGTTACTACAAAGTCATTCACGGCGATCAAGAAGTATCTGGTGGTGAAAATTTTAAATCTGTAGAATCGAAGACCTTGGGATCCCCAATTGATGGAAGAGTATGCTCGCTTCCTTGTATTTTAGGAGACGAAAAGTTCTGCCCCTCTTGCTCAAAAAATGAAAAATTAATGAAGGTACTAGCCTTCACTGACGCGAACCCTGAAGAAACATCTTGGAGTGTGCGTGATACATGCACTAACCAATTCATTATGGGGGGTGGTCCTTATGATGAAAAGTTTGAGCCAATTGGTGAAGCGATGTGTGTTCCAGTAGGGTCAAAATACGAGTTTACCATCCAGCAGGTAAGAAGCATCTTGCTCTGTTTCTCTCTACGGTTTAAAACTTATTACTTTTCCTCAAAAGAATCGACTTAACTCTGTTTGTTGCAACTTTCTGTGCCTCTGTGTCTAAAATCAGGTTATTGGAGCATACGGTGCTACAATGCCCTACAAGTTCATTTATGGCACTGAACAAGCAATCGGGGCTGCTGTGTTTGGCACGACTGACACTAAAACGTCTGCCATTAATACCTTGGGATCGTGCATTAAAAAAAAGCCATCCAAGAATCTATGGGCTTAAATATGTGGCAGTACGCATCACAGTGAAAAGACCTTGCCTATTTCTGTATTGTTTTGATGGAGGTTGAAATAGATGCGAATTTGTAACAGATGTGATGATCAATACGAACTCATTTTGTTCTTGTGTGAAGAAGAAGAAAAAGGATGTACTTAGGAAAGATAAATAAATAAAGAGAAGAATGAGGCGGAAGAAATCATTACGTTACAAAGTTAGTGAACAACTCCTGAGCCCGAGCTTAGTCTTGTCTAGCACTTGCTTAGCTTGCATCTCGACCTCTCCTTCTCTGTATGTTTCACGTTAGAGCTGGTACACCCCCAAGACCAAACGAAGAGATGTTGCAATCCATTTGTTCAGTGCATCATCTGCCAGCTCGGATATGCTTGCTTATCGCTATCGAAGACAACTATATCGTCATCTTCATCAAATTCCTCTCCAATTCTAGTAGCATTAGTCAAGACCACGTTGGTAACCCTTGTCGCCTGTTGACTTGGTGCTACTGTGGTACTACGGTCGGCTGCCTTTTATTATGCTTTCTTGTAATGTTTTGATATTCACATCTCAATGTTCTCTTTCGTTAGAATAACTTGCATTTGTAACGTCTTAACTACAACTTCGCCTGTTTTGTTGTTTGGTTCATCTTCGAACAAACCTCGCTTCACCTTGGCAGAAAGTCAAGAGGTTGCTGGCCTCGTTGCTATTTCGACTCCGAATTCAATTTTCATACGGCGAAGTGATTGAGCGGCGCTAGCGGCTGAGGATGCTAGAAATAGATTATCAGTTACTCCTACTGCGCCGAGCATAGAAATACCATATACCCTAAAACCTAGGCATGTCTTCTTTTATATTTATAGGTATAGGAGGACCAGCATTGTGTCCTGTTCCTATGTCCCACAGCAAACTGCTCTTTCAAGTATCTCAATGATTCCGGACAATAGTGCTGCTTCCGACTCACACTCACTACAACATGTTCACCCCAAGCTTATCACGAGCTAGCTCTGTTTGGATTGACAAGACCTGCCTTATTGCTTGCTGACTGCTATGATGAATGGATGAGTTTGGCATGTTGTGGTTTGTGGTAATGGTAGGGTTGTGGTTATGTGTGTTACTTAATGCTCAAGTCCAGCGAAACCCCGGGGTATGCTCGAAAGCCCCCTGAATGCCCTCTAATCTGGAAAAGTACATCACTCACTCTCTCTCACTGGAGTTAAAGACCATGACAGCCGAAGCCGATAACACCCCAGACCAACCCTCTGTTGCTCAGGAGGAACATCAAACTGAGCCTCAAGGAACAAACACCAACATGAATCCAAATGACGGCGCTTACGACACATCAAACGATGAGAAAAAGGTCCTTGAAAATGCCTCTTTGGGCGATGATAAAAACAATAACGGTGGCACCAATAACAACGAAGGAGATGATGATGATGATGACAACGACTCTGCCTTGGCCCGCATGATGGCTATTCAGGAAGAAGAGCAACTTGAAGAGAATTTTGAATTGGGGCAGAATGATCATGAAATTATTGACTACGATCCGAACATTGCTTTTCTTGGAAATAACGACGAAGATTTTCAAGATGATGATATCATTGCCGCAGCTGCTGGCAACAACAACGACAATGCAGCAGCAAACAACAATAACCCCGCTGCAATAGCTCTACGTCAACGCCAAGCCCTTCAAAATCAACGTCGTTTAGATCAACTTAATGCCTTGAACAATCAACCCTTCCTCACAAGACAACTCCTCAAACTCTTCCGTCCTTTCTGTCGGTACACCCCCCTCTCCATCATTTGTGCATTGGTATTATTACATCATACATTGCGCACTCGGCAGCAATTCTATTTGGCACTGGTATACGTCCAATCATCCAAATTATCCTACATTGTATTTGGGAATGCAATTATTGCACTTGCTGTTAGTAGTTTTTCTTTCATTACAAAATTATTTTTGGATGGGGGGCTGCGGCCGAATGAACGTGATGCGATTGGGGAGAATATACGGTGGGATGTTACCGAAACGTGTTTGGCGTTGACAATTTTTAGGAGTGAGTTGGATGTTGTTACGGCAGTGATGTTTTTGGGGTTGGTGGTTGCGAAATGGTGAGTGTTTTGTTTTATTGGGGGGAGGTGAGGAGGAAAAACGAAATCTCCTGAATCGTTTGGTTCGTGTAGACGTCTCTCACGGCATATTGTTGATTCTATTACTTCTTTTCCCTTTAGCTTGCATTGGAGTGCAGAGTTGAGAGGGTCACATTTGAGAATGACCGAGGAGGTATTCGTTTATCCAGAAGATGAAGAAGACCTCGGTGGGAATAATAATCATCCAAGCAACGCACAAACACGGATGAAAGCATGGTACCAACGATTTCCTCACCTACGAATGACACATATTCGATACTACTTATTCCTATATACACTGTTAACCGTCGACCTTCTCGCCGTGGCCCACTGTGCTTTGTCGGTCGCCACCGATGGACCCAGTGTACAAATATTATTTGGATTTGAGTTTGCCATTATGCTCATATCGGCGGCAAGTTCGATTATGAGTTACGATCTGCATTTCATCGATGGTATCATCGGACTTTTACATCATTGGGCGGAGGGGGAACATCATCATTGTCCAGTGGGTGGTATGGCTGAGCCGAATTCAAATGAAGTTGATGCGAGCACTAATGGGCCCGAGCAGGAAGCCAATGCACCCCAAACACAGCAGCAACAACAACAACAACAGCGGCCGAAATCCATCTCTGTGGTCCTATTGAAACACCTTGCCAATCCATGGAGGGATCATCGTGCCACTTTCTCTTTCATCATTGAACTGCAAGCACAGGCGGCCAAATTTTTATTTTACGTCGTTTTCTTTGCGATTGTGTTCACCTATTATGGCATGCCCATAAACATATTCCGCGAGGTATACGTCTCCTTCCAACAACTGCGTAGGAGGTTGATTGCATTTAACAATTATCGGCGACTAACCAACAATATGGAGAAACGCTTTGAGAGTGTCACGGACGAAGAGGAATTGAATCGTTTGGGGCATACGTGCATCATTTGTCGTGATCAAATGGATTTATTGGGTGGCTGCAAGAAACTACCAGGGTGTGGACATGCTTTCCACACGCACTGTTTGAGAGAATGGCTCGTGCAGCAACAGACTTGTCCGACTTGTAGGGCGGATATTGCTGCAAATGAGGCAAGGATGAAGAAGGAAAAGGAGAGAGAAGCTGCAGTTGCAACGGTGGCTGCGGAAGGGGCTCCATCCACTGCTGCGGCAGATCCAGCAGAGGGAGGAGATGCAAGTACCGACGTCACGACAACGGGCCAAGCTCAAGTACTACAAGGTAGCGAACAATCTACATCGTCATCGTCGCAATCAAAGACGGTGCAATCACCAGCAACATCCGACGAGCTACCTGCAGGATGGACAGAGCATACCGATCGCAACACCGGAAGAAAGTACTATTACAACAAGGAATTGAATAAAAGCATTTGGGAACGGCCTGAGAAAACACTTGCTTTCCCATGTCTCTACCGAGTCACTTCTCCAGCTAGAGTATTTTCGGTAGATTTAACCAACGTGATGCGCCACATCCCTGCAGGCAAGATCATTGTTTGTACGTCGCAGTGGTCTTCGAGACTAAAGGAAAAAGATGAGGTATCCAAGGAAAAAGAAACTTTACTTCTTAGAATCCCCGATGGGTGTGTGATGGCTTGTGATGTGGAACGATTGTTTGAGTTGACTACAAGTCAGTAATAAGGTGCCCACACCCTCTTTTATTCCAATAACCCAGTCGTTCTTCTTGTAGCTTGATACTTAATTCTATCTACTGAACTTTCTCCAACCTTCGGAGAAGTAAGGGCTCTAGTGTTCTTTGAGTGAATCGTGGGGACCGACAGGGCTGGAATTTTTTGTTGTTGTTGTGTTTTCAGACTAGAGTATCTACCTAGTCTCTAGAGCTGTATGTACTTACTTGGGTATGCAAAGAAAGAAGGGGGTAGGGAAGCCCCTCACAAAGAAGCAAGTACCTAAATCGAGCACAACAAGGAGGAGGGTGCAAAGAGCATTGGGCAAAGATCAATGTGAAACTCTTCAGCAACGAAGGATGTGAAGACGAAGTGTCGTCAGAGTTGGATTGTGTTTCAAAACTATGTAGCAGCGAAAGAACATACGACAGGCTCGAAACGGAGGAGTGTACGTCAAACATGAGTAAAATTAGTGATAGATACACAAGTCATGTTGTCATCGCTCGTGTTGATGCATTTACAGCTCCTCTCCCCAGAACAGCAGACTTTTTATTTGTACGCGGATGAGACTACTTTACCAACGAAATTATTCTTAGAGTTAGAACAAAAGAAGCAGCAGCAAGAGCACCAAGCCAAGAACTCAAGTTCCGACAGATAAAATAGTCGCTGCAACGAGGAAGTTTGATTGGCATATCTAGATGTAAGATTAGTTGCAAAGACTTAGTTAATAATCGTACGATGACTATGCAAGCGTCGGAGAAGTTGGCTCCAGAGCGGGGAAGCCCCCGCCCATAAAGAAGACATGCGCTTGCCGCTCGTCCAATAAGAAAAGTATCTTTTTCTTGATTGAAAAAATGACAGAATCGTGTTGCTTTCTCACTTATCTACTAATTCCTCCATACGTATTTAGTGAGAAACAGAACTTTCGAAAGATTGACGTCGAATCGTCATGGTGGAACCAATACCAAAAAGCGCTCCTCTTGGTTCGTAGGGAGAGGAACGTCTAAACCCAGCCGGTTTGGTTTTCTGCCCAGCAACACGCACGCATGCAACACGCAATACGCGTTGATAGAGTGTCTAAAATCTAAGCATCGTCATAAAGAACGCTCGTTTTAGACACGACGAAACTTAATTAGGGACGCTCTCAAAGGTAACCGCAATGTTGAAGAGCAAACTACTACCACTTAGCATTCGCAGCACCGGCGTGGAGGAAACTCCTCCTCCTGACTCCACTACTCCTATCCTCCTCCCTCACGCGAAGCCATCGTATTATGGTGAAGCAGTTCTGGAGCTCACAAGTTTTGCGTCACACAATGAAGAAGATACGTCCAGCGCCGCCCATGCCTTCCTCTTTCCAAACCTTGCAGTCTCGTCTACTCCGCAAGCAAATTTTTCGAGGGTTCCGCTCGCTGTTCAGATTCAGTTGCAATTGCTGCAATTGGAGGTTGAAGATGTTGGAGCTGCTGCTGGCGCACCTATTCTCCGCAAAGGTGTAGTTTCATCCCAACCTCGTGAGTACTCCTTCAACTACCGAAGCTCGAGCCTTGAAGAGAACAACAGACCCTTCAAGAGCATCGATTCGCCCTCTGAAGACGATTTGACGCTTACACCCATTCTTCCCTTGGATGGATGGGTCATCAATAACCCTCTGGAGCGTCACTTCCGTCATGCGTCAGGTTCACCTTATCTCCAGCCGCGCAAGGCCAAGCTTATCGATGATGAAATCGGAGAGACATATGTAGGGATGTGGTAACACCCACATCTCGTGTGTGTGCGAGCTCTGGTGAACTTCTTTCACGTTCATGTTACATAATATACCCCGGCCTTTCTCCATAACTGAGGACCGCCGCATACCAAATCAAATGGTCAAGAACAAGTTTCTATACCACAATTATTTACCCCAAGCACAAAGGCTCTGACTTGAGTATGCAAGCAGAACTAAAACCAAGTATCCTCCTTATATCCGCTGAAGAAGCGCTTTCTCAAGTTTACCATATATTATGCTCGCGCAGCATTTTAACTATTTTAAGAGTTCATATTTTTAACCTATACGACTATTTACTGATAATAACTTTCTTCACACTGAAGCTTTCCACTCGGAATGTCTATCTAGCCGTGTCCATGTGTGCGCACAGTCACATCTAAGGGAAGTAGGCATCGAATCCTCTTGACATACATAACTATTTCCGTTGGAAAGACTAAGGTCTTAAAGCGATATTATCAGATTCCCCTACTTACTTATGCAGCTGTGGCAAAGAATGGAACTTCAGCTATTTCCGTGGGCCCGCTAGCCTTTTTGGCAGCATTGGCCTTTTCACTAAGTGCCTTCAACCCATCTGGTCCATCAGCACGAGCAATAATCTCATCTGCAACCATCAACCCACTGCGAGTGGCACCCTCCATTGAGTCCAAGTAATCTTGGTAAGTGTAGCTCCCAGCCAAGAAAAAGTTGGAAATTGGTGTGGCCTGCTTGGGACGGAATTTATCCTGACCAGGCTTTTCTCGGTAGAGCGATTGACCAAGTTTGGCAACATTCGACCATGTACACTTGAGCTTACGACTCGATGGGAAGAGGCGATTGAGTTGATCAATACAATCTTGAACAAGCTGTTCATTGGAGCGGTCAAAGGCACGTTCGTCGAAAACAGCTTGGATGAGACTTCCCTCTCCCTCTTTGTAATATTCCCCGGGCGATGTGAGTGCCAAATCGGCAAAGCATGAGAATTCAGCATCGGCAGAGTAAAGAAGGTTGTCGATGCCGGCCCCCCTTCCATCAGACTGGTCTCCAGAGATGTCCATCATACGTGCCTCATCTTCCATTTCTGTAACCCAACCATCGAATCGGACTTGAACAGTCGCGATAGGGACAGTATCAAGTTTGTAAATGTTATCAAACATGGGATAAGAATCACGGAAGGCTTGGGGCAACACCTTCTTAATTCCAGGAACATCCAAGGCACACACCACTGCATCGAATTCCTTCAACTCCTCCTTCTGTCCAACCTTGATACCCGTAACCCTGCAGGGCTTACCCTCTTCATCAACATCATACACCAACTCTCGGCATCCCATACCCGTATTCACCTTAACACCCCTATCATCCAAATACTTGAGGATGGGATCATGCAAACAAGTTTGTGGACTCCCCTCCAACATACGCAATACACTTGCCTCAGTACGGATAGCAAACAACATGAAAATTGTCAACATGCATCGTGCCGAGATGTGATCACAATCAATAAACCCTAAAGCATACGCAATAGGATCCCACATCCTATCCAACGATCCACGCGTTCCACCCAATTGAGTAAACCATTCCGTGAAGGTAATATCATCCAAATCACGAACCATATCCATCCCCCCGTCAAAGTCAATCAATGCACGAACAATTGGTGATGTACCCAATCGTAAAGCATTATGGAACTTATCTTCAATTCCCAATTGTTCCGTCCTAGCAAACGCCTGTAGGCCTGATACCGGTGCACCAATCGGAAATCTAAAATCCAAACTACCCAACGTCCCACCATCGTTCACGAAGGTATGAATATGTTCCTTAATTCGTAATTCGGTATCAAAGCTACCCGTACGACGCATAATCCCGAATAGGTTATAATAACATCCAAAAAAGACGTGTAAACCCATTTCAATATGATTACCATCCTTGTCCTTCCATGACGACACTTTCCCCCCAACAAAGGGACGCAATTCAAACATTTCGACATCATGACCAGCATCGGCCAAGTCCATTGCGGCAATCATACCGGCTAAACCAGCACCGACAATACCAATTTTAAGTTTTTCTTGGTTTTTCATACCCGGACCATTCTCGGCACGTGCCATGAGGTTTTTGTTGAGGAAGGAATCGTTGCCAATTTGTTGTTTGGCGGATTCTGATTTAAAATCAGAGTCGGTGGTAGCTGTTGCAGTGGACATGGAGAGGTTATTGGTGATTCTGGTGGGTGTGATGGTGTTAGTGGGGAGGGTGAAAGCTGAGCAGCTTGCTGCTGCTGCCATGAGATAGGCCGTGGCAACTGAGAGACGGACCATGGTTGTTTCTTCTTCTACTTCTATTCAGTTTTCAACAATCGATGTTAGAGGAGCTGTGATTCAACAATAGTCGAAGAAGTCAAAGAAATACAGTATATGTTCAGAGTGTGCCAAAGAACACAGAATGCATTTCATTAACGATTTACGATGAGCAAGAGCTCCACCTCACCGCAAAAATTATCGCACACATAATAAAAAGAGCAAGTTGAAGGAGAGATCGAGCGTGCTCGTGCGTCATAGGTACATATTACGTATTCACACAATACTAGCAAAGTCCCCGCTAATAAAGCTGTCAATTCCTACGCTGGAGCGCCATAGATATGTACTACCCATAAATAGTCTATCTAATTATTATTTATCCTCCGGCTCAGGCGTCGCGTGCCACTTTTTGACACATCAACAAGTATGCGGATGAAAAGCATGAAGCTGAAGGTTCGGGCTGACTGCCTCTCGTGTCAACAACGAAGCATGCGGAATCACTCTTCATCATTCATCACTGCTTCGTTACTAGTACTGGCGACTGGAGGAGGAGGAGGAGTTGATGCTTTCACTCCTCCTAAATCGGCATTCTCGAGGCGACACATCATATCAGAGGGTTGTCATCTCCCGCTGTCTTCACCTCCTTACTACCCAACAACAACAATACATCATCAACGTACATTCAAGAGTCATCGCAGCCCAAATTCAAGGTTACTACAACAATCCTCTACCTCAACAAATGACAACGATAATAATAACAATGTAACAAACACCGCATCACCATCCAAAATCGATCAAATCCTATCCCGTCTAACCTCCCTCTTCCCCCTATTCGTACTCGGTTCTTCCATCACCGGATCCATCATCCCCTCCACCCTAAACTGGGTCAATAATGGTAACATCATTTCAGCAATGTTAGCAGGTGTTATGCTTGGGACGGGTATGACGCTTGAAAAATCTGATTTTGCTACAATCCTAACCAACAAACAACAACGCAAATCTATACCCATTGGGGTATTATGTCAATTCATGTTGATGCCACTAAGTGCCTCCATTATTGGACGGACATTCTTATTACCCTATCATGATCCCACGACTATGGCACACTTGGGAAAACATTTATTTCTAGGTCTAGTCCTCGTTGGATGTTCTCCAGGGGGTACTGCCTCCAACCTCGTTAGTTTGATAGCTGGTGCCGATGTGGCATTGAGTGTATTACTAACAACTTGTAGCACTGTCTTGGCATCGGTAGTAACTCCATTACTAACCAAGCTTATTGTCGGATCGGCAATACCAGTGAGTGGGATGACATTATGTATTGCCACGGCCAAGGTGGTGTTGATTCCGGTTGGACTGGGTGTGGCCTTAAATGAATATTGTCCGAAGTTGTGTCAACAGGTGTCACGTTGGACTCCATTTGCAAGTGTTTTGTTAGTGAGTTTGATTTGTGGTGGGGTGGTATCGAATAATGCATCAATGTGGAAGGGAGCAGCGACTATGGGAGGAGGAGTATTGTCTCTGCCTTTGCTCATTCTCTTGGCAGTGATTTTCACTCATACCCTTGGATTTGCAAGTGGATACTTTGTGCCCAAGAAAGTATTTGGTTTATCAGAACGAACTGCAAGGACTATATCCATTGAGACGGGGATGCAAAATTCAGCATTGGCAGTTGTACTTGCCAAGAGTATTGGTGCTGATCCATTATCGTATTTGCCTGGAGCACTTTCAGCTACGGCACATTCGTGTTTGGGGAGTGGATTAGCTGCGTTTTGGAGAATGATGGATTCTCGAAAGAACAGCAAATGACGAAATGAATTAAGTAGGAAATTTCATATAATTACATGTAGAAAAGTATAAGAGAGAGTAGTGCTACAAGCAACACTGTTTTTCTAATGTTTGAGCTAATACATATGTAATATAAATTTAGGGAATTTGACGAGTGTTTACCTCAGAAAAAAATATGAGAGCAACACCACAATCCCATCCCCTGATCCATCATTTCCTTCTTGATACATCGGTCTCTTACTGCCGTGACAAGTGCAAATTCACCAATGCATCTCGTTCTCTCCTACCCGCTCGCTTCGCATCACCCATCCTACCCTTAGCCTCATTAATAATATTTGGTGCAAACTCCTTCACCCAACCAAGCGTGGCACTTGGAATAAAATCTGTAAATGGGAGCAGTTCCTCAATCAAGGCAATGTACTTCAAGTTGGGCATGACATCATCATAGAGTGCACCCACGAGTATCATGGAAATTGGTGCCCATGTCAAATCAAATCCTTCACCTGCCAATGGAATCAAATATGATGCCGAACCAATTGCATCAATAATAAGCGATACAATCAACTTTCCAATCATATCAGTTGGTAACACCGCATGTGCCAACGATTGTGGACTAGGGCGCGGCCCCACGTCATAAATAATACGTTGCCCCGTCTTGGTCATTAAGAAAGTTTGATAACTAGGTTCTGCCACATGTTGGATACGCGTCCGACCCTCTCTTGTGGAAAAGTATACCGATGATCCAATAGCACCGAGTGATAGTCCTACAGTGAGTACAATGAGGAATATCGGTAAGAAGAATGGAATACCAATGATCATTACACCTCCTAGGATTGGAAGGGCGGCTACCGCCAATGTTGCCAATGGTACTGCTGGAACTAATAGCAATTTAACTGCTGGTACATTCTTTGGAATGTCGGCAACAAACCCAACGGTGTTATCTGAGATGACATCTACGGCATTAAACCATCCATTCATCAAATTGATCAATGCAGCGATTTCGGGACGATACGGTCCCTCAAGTCGCAACTTGAGACGTAGTGTAGGTTGTTGTTCATTACCACTACCTGCGTTAGAAATGCGAGATTCCGAACTTTTCAAGGGTGTTCTACTACCAACATCGCCACTGACCGGGTCCAAGTTAAGAATGAGCCACTGAGTATCATTCACACGAAGCGTTTTGTGTATTGTACAAGTGGACGTCAAATTCTTGGATGAATCCCGATACTTTAATGTGAAGGTAACAGTCGATTCGAACAGAGTTGGAAGAGGGGCCGAAATGGTAAGTTGATTTGCCGCCGAAGCACCATCTGGTCCACCGAATTTGAATGAATTGAGATGACTGGTATGCTTCGCGGCTGGTGGGCCTGTGCTAATTTCATTGAATCCGTCGCCACGTCCATTGGCCTCGCGGTAGGACATGGTGACTGATTCAGGCACGGCACCATCGGGTAGGTCGTAGGCGGAAAGGATGGTGGCGACGAGTTTGCCGTTGCCGGTGGGGGCAGACATGATGGCCTTGGCCATTTTGGTTGTGGCCGTTAGCGGGTCCATGGTGGCGGACGAGGAAGAGGAGGAGGAGCCTGCAGCGTTGGGTGCCATGTTGTTATGAGTGTATGCGTACAACAAAGCGTTCTAGTTACTGCAGATAGCAGGGTGTGTTCTGAAAAAGCGACGTGGCTTGCATCCGTTCGACAACTCACACACACCATACCCTGTTTATTTTCCGACGGTCACCACTAACAAAACGTAGCTTACCTCGTATTCATCCCACAAGAATCAAGATCAAATCTTTTCTCGATAACGATAACGATAACGATAACGATAATTGGATCGAGATCACCGTACTTCACTGTTTCGCAGAAACACAAGATGATGGGCATGGCAACTGAAAAACAGATCTCATCGCAATGAATGATACATGCAATTCAATGGATTTGGCAATACAATAGAAGTACTAGTACTACAATTGTTCGATTGATGCTGATGCTGATGCACGAGGTGTTCCTGCTATGTAGATACTGCAGTCGAAGGAGATACATTTCCAATTTGCACTGTTACTGGATATTGATAGCATGATATAATAATAGAAGGTTGACACACGCATTATCATCCATATGGCAGCACATGGCACACGATAGTGCATAAGTGTATACTTAATGATAATGGTAATGGTATGCTACTCCGGAGAAATTCCATCTTGTGTTGTATCGTCCACGGCAGTATTTTGAGAGGAAGGAGTACCTCTAGCATTATTGGGAAAATGATAGGAATAGAACCAGTTTTATATCATCAACAATATAACTGTAGATGGAAAATAGTGAAGTGTCGAGTGGACCGCATTTCTACAAAGTTGTGAGTAATTCAAAAAGAAGTGTTTTCTTACAGCTACAGGACTTTTTTAGCAAATCTTGTTCGCTTCTCATCATCATCTTCCTTTCACTAAAGTTCCTGCTGAATACACAACTTTGACCATCATCTTCCACCAACAAATCCGTCAGTAGTAGATATCACTTCCCTTTAATCTTCTATCGAAGCATGAAACTAAATTAGGCGCTGAAAGCGTCAACTCCTCTTCAACATTCATTCATTCATTAGGAATGCTTCTTCCTCCTTTGTTCTTGTGATAGAACCACTGTGCTTGTTATTGATGTGCACAATAAGCTAAGGCTAGAGTTCAGAGTGAGAAAAAGATGATACTACGAGAAAGTCCTTAGAGAGGATGCACCTGAAAAGGAGCTGCTGTACCAATTCCAAAGTATCACGTACAAAGCCAAAATAATTTGTGAATCCTCGTGTCACATTCGCTTCGCTCTTCACAATATCTACTTCTTTTCCATTGCGGTTGAAACACTCTCGGTATCGGCTATCGGCGCTTCACAGCCGTCACTCTCGTCCTCTCTAATACTCCACTATGAACAATGGTCCCTTCCTCAGCTACTTCTAGAACTGCCAATCGCCGCAAAAAAGGCAACTCCGATGATGGCACTCTTCCGCAAAGGCGAAATAATGTTGGCGGCCATGGCCAGAAGGCCAGCGGAACCGCAACAAGCAACGAGGTGATTGTCATTGACGACGGTGATAGTGATGACTATATCGACGCCACCAAGAAGAAATCAGCAGACGATGAGCGTAAACCCGCCGCAAAAGTTAGTATATTGCCGAAGAAACGACAGCAACAAAGGTGCATCTCACTCCTTGATGAAGACGATAGTTCTGTCAAGGAAATCAAAACACACTCTGTGAAGATGGCCAGCGTCGACTATGACCATGTATTGGCCGAAAAGATACAAAAAAAGGAGTTGGATGCTGTGGCACGCAGCAGCAGCAACATTACCAAAGCAAATCCACTCCGTGAACAAAGACTAATGGCCCGTTCCACGGATGGTAAGGCCGTACTTGCGGTGCAAGAAATCATGGCCTTGGTTATTGAGACACGAAACATTGCTACGAAGGACAAGAATTATCATTTAGTGAATTATATTGCTGCGGTAACACGAGAAGACATGTTTCATTTCGCCAAGTCCATGTTGGAACTGCAGCATGAATTTCTGAGACAAAAAATCAATGGCTACATTGATGTTGGATATCACTATACGGATTCAAGGAACATGGCGAATATCAGGCAGCATGGCCTGTTAACCAGGAAAGATCGAGATTCTCAGAAGGTCAATTCTACTTCACATGGGAGCGTATTTGGAGAGGCGTGTACACTGCAAACAATCCGGATAACTTTTCGAACTATGGTAATACTGGAGTGTTGGTTGCCAGATTGGCGGGTAAAATGGTGCGTGTTGCAAGGTCTCTTCATCCAAACATGAAGGTGGATGGCAACGCTATCATTGGAGACAAGATGATGACTGCAATGCCAATGCCTTCGATGCGTGCAATGGGCGGTCACCATCGCCAAGGCCAAAGCTTTGATAAGGACGGTTGGCCATTGAATGATGACTACCACGAAATTGTACTGCGTTCATCTGCACAATGTTTACCTATGATAAGTTATGATGCTAGGGCTAGACAGACAAAAGAGGGCAAAGTATGCATTCAAAACATGGAGAAGGGCCTTCAGGCAATATTTGACAAACTCTTCAACAAAGGAATGGAACGGAAAGCGTATGCAGATTGTGAAATATTGAAAGCTCAATCTGCTTCTTATCATCCATTACCCGCATTCAACGGATTCAACGGTTTGATCATGTGGCCAATGCCCATCATGTGGAACGTCCTCACCCCCTACTCTACGAAGAGAAAAAGGAAGAGAGGAAATGCACCATCTACCACGGCAGCCATCAAACCTTCGTCGAGCGATGCAACTCCAAATGCATCCAACACACTGACCTACAAAGCTCCAGCGACACTCACTACTGGCATTCCTTTCGATGCAATGTCTACGCCCGATTCGTTAAATTCGGAGGAAGACTGTGTGATCTGCTGGGGGGCGCTTGGGGAAAAGAATAAATGCGCAAAGTTGAAATGTCAACACATCTTCCACAAACAATGCATTCAGAGAGCATTTCAGTCCAAGCCAGAGTGTCCAACATGTCGAAAGTCGATTGGAGCGCCTGCTGGTAATGTCCGAGTGGGACCATGATGACTACTACCAGCTCAATGCGTTGTTCTGGGGGCTCGATCATCATAACATATGTGATCCCTGCTGGTCGCTAGATGTCTTACGACGATAGTCCTGGCACTAGTCATGCCAGCAAGCACGCAGTTGCATACATTCCAAAGTAAGTAGCATTAGCGATGTATGTTGTTCCCTTGCGTATCTTATATCCTTTAACAACAACATGCCGGCTCTTCATCGTTTCAATCAGTAATACCGATGGACAGGCACTTCTCAAGCGATTGAAGTATGCATTTCTCCATGGCCTCACATTCAATGTTGGGACTTCATTAACAACTGGACTAAAAAAATCAGTGCACGTGGGCTTCCATTCATCACAAAACCTCACCGTCTGGAGGTATTCAGGCTCATGGATTTCCTGATCCTGACTATTTCAAGAATTGCAATGCCGAATTGGATGGACTCGGGGTGCCGCCAGCTCATTCTCTTGGCGACGATGGCAAGGACGTTGAGATGTGATTTGGTGAATACATGTGTAGAGCTAAACAGTTTGGATCAGTTATCCGTGGAAGCAAAGAAGTCCCGTCATCATCAAGGCATTTCTCCATCAAAATGTTGTCACAGGTGACGAGTAGTTCCACAATATGTCTAGAATTTCGCTCATCATAAATATGCGATTGTTGCAGATTTCCCAACAAGTATCATGATTTGTACGTAGACATCAAACTCAGCTTCTTCTCTACTCCATCCCAACCAAGCTTCATCATATGATGTGCATTCTTTCGTTTCACACGTGAAATATCTCGGATAGATAGACTTGCCAAATCGGTATTTTTAATGATGTGAATTGTTGGATACGGCGCTTGATGCATTGCATTATCGGGGAGTGCCGGGCCTCGCTGTGAAGGAACCGATGCCACTGAACCGCTCTTGGTATCTTTATTTGTTCTTTCCTCATTCTCGTGATCATAACTTGCATGTTTAGAAATCCAGTCCGTAGGGACATATTGCTCTTGTCGACGAGCATTGCATGCGGTACCGTCAGTAGTTTCTTCGTCATGAAATAGCACCTTCACTCTTCTCATCCCAAATGCCTTATTACAAGTTTCTACTATTGTTGCAGGTGCAGTTTCGACACTTTTTTTACCTATAATTCCATAGTGAGATTGAACCACACTTCCTACTGTAATGTTATCTGGAAGACCGTGCCATCGGAGGAAATTTGGGTGAAAGGCTACCAGTGTGATTTCTTCTGATGATGATATTATATTCGTGTCATCATTATCACCTTGCTCGAATCGATCCCATACGCCATGAGATACAAATCTATCAAATGTCGCAAATGATTCATTCCATTCTTTAACGTATGGACAAACTACCAATGTGGTGCTCCATGGCGGTGGTGGCACACCATCATCATCGAAGTGATGGTTATGATTTTCTGTACTAACTAACCTTTGAATCTCATGTTGAACACATACTGCGACATCTTGCGGCGTTTCTGCACTGCATGTCACGTAGCGTAGATTTCCTTGGTTATGTGATTTGGCTGCCCATGGACAAAGGCCTAAGCCGATGGGAATGTGAAGAGTCCATTTTTTCACTAGAGTTTTTTCCTGTGACATATTATCATCGTCATCGTCATCGGCAGTAGAGGTATTTAAGTGGTGTTGTGCGTGCTTGATTGGAGCATGCTCTTTTTCATCATCACCACCGCTTGATGAAGATGATTCGCCACTGCTGCTGTAGCTGCTGCCATCACTGTCACCTCCATCATCTTCTTCTTGTTGTGCATGCTTCATTGATGATGGTAGGTAATTTTTTATTTTACCATCGGCCATGGCCATGCGAGGGCGAGGCCACGACGTCTGATATCATGTTGTGACATGTGGCATGCATGCAAGGGCAAGTGTGCACAAAGGTACCTACAATACAATCATTTATGTATGCTATTTATGTATGGTACAAAATATGTAGGTACCCTTCTTCAGCCATCTTTGCTCTTGCACTTACATTGATTGATTTTTTGTTGATTGCACTCATCGATCCATCTGACGTCACGTCGCTTCTGCCGAGGGTTCCTCGCCGGACGCCAGCAGAACATCATTCCATCAACCAAAGAACAAGTGGAACGAGAGGTGTCAAGACGTGTTGCGAGAGCCATTGATTGCATCGTTCTTTAGAGTCATTGTTTTGTAAGACCCCGCATTGGCATTTCACAAAGCGCTTCATTGGTGTCAACAACTGATGGCCCATATAAAAACATTGCTACTAACAAAGCCACCACAACACACTCTCCTAACAAACCACCATGTTGACCGACGCCTATCTCACCACTCCCAAGCCCTCCTCCGTCCAGTGGGTGGACATGATGGCCTCGTGTCCTCCTCCACCAAGGCGAGCCGCCGATGACACGTCCATGCTTGTTATGAGCATGGGCCCAGCGGTGCCCGGCCTCGATTTCGGTAGTGATGAGTTCTTCCTCGCCGCTCCATCATCGTCCAGTTTAGATGAAGGAAACGACGATGACGAACAATTCTTCACACCATTCCGCATCCCCATCACGTTGAAGCCGCGCCCATCATCCAACACCATGAAACCCATTATGGCCGTGCCTATCTGCACCCTCAAGCCTCGCCCAGCCAAACAGCTTGTCGACGATGACAACATGAAGATGAGCCCTTCCATCCAAAATTCGTACCAACTCTCCATCAAGAAGCAAAAACGTATGCACCGAAGTCCCTCCTTTTCTTCTCCTGCCGCATGAGTGAGTGTGATAGGAGATAGGTACAGTGAGAAGTGGACATTAGATGTCCCACCTCTCCAAGTTGTACGATGTATTATATGTTACCCCTTAAAGAAATTTTGTGTGCTAGGGGAAGTGAACGCTATTGCTACCCATAGAGGAGCCTTGTACAGTTGTAGAGATAAACGTGAAACGTTGCCGCTTTAAAACGACGTTGCTGCTATACTTTACTATGCTATGCTAAAAGAATAAAGTGCTACTTTTTTGCTACCACCTCTTCTTTTCATTTTCATCTTTTATCTAGCTCGTGTCTTCTTTTCTAATAATCGAGAGATGGCTCTTCAGTGGACTTTTCAAGAGACTGTGAAATCTTCATACACCCAGATTCTACTGAGTACTCAATAACACTTGTCGACACAAATCTCATATTATTGCTTCAATATAGGACGCATCAAACATCGTGCAGAATATTACATAAACACCCAAAGGAGGCAATCCAGGCGGAGAAGGGAGCGATAAAGGAGGCAGCCAAAACGAAGGAAGCAACAACAAAGGAGGTGGCGGTAGGGAGTTGGTCGAGGAAAAGGCCCAAGGAACGCGAAATCCAAGTGGGCGTTCCAACAATCCTCATTCCAAGAAGTTGACTGAACACATTCAAGACAGCTGGGATTGACAATTAACAACATGAGCACTCAGACCCTTGCGGCTTGTCGTATGTTCTATGGTAAAGATAATGATACTCTAAATGCACTTGAGTTCGCTCTCTTCAATTGAAAATTCCATCATTTCTTCCTTATGCTATCTGTCGTCGACTCTTTTGCGATTGCCCATCATGTTTTGCCGTAATCTCAAATTCACCGACCTGACATCCTCAGCAAATATCGTCGGCACAAAGTAATTCACTCCCTTATCCAAAAAAGGAGCGCATCTGGCATGAACATCTTCATTCATATGACAATTTGATTGAGTATCCCAAATACCATCAATACTATCCACAGCTGGACAAGATAGCATATTCAATCCCATGTATAAAATCGGTACAAATACAAATAGCAGGGCAAGATAAGCGGGGAAATACCCTGCTAGATCTCTAGGTGGATAGTATGTTGTATAATTTTCATCTCTTAAAACGTGAGAATATCGCCAAGGACCGCATATATGAGAGTTGACTGGTAGAAAAATCGAAGAAAAAGAAGCGAACAAGCAGTGATGCTATTCAATTGAAAACGAAACTTACATAACTTTAACAATGTGATCTGGAAGAAATGCCCATAAAAAATAAACGAAAAAGAATATTGTGGAAAGAATGAATGTAACATATCCACAGGACTGTTGCAAAGGAGACACAATGAAGACAAAGGTGATAATAGAGAGACAACGTTAAAAGGTGCAGAGAAAGACAAGAGAGAAACATCAAAAAGAAGAAGAACACACCTCTGTACTTGAAACGTCGCGGCTTGTCGACGACTTCCTCGCCATCTTTGCCTGTTTAGTGAGTACCATAGTGAGTATGGATAGTAGGGTGATGTTTGATGCCCCCAATCAACAATCAACCGACCCCCAACCCCCAACAGCCCCCAGCAACCAATCTCGTCAGCTCCATGTTAAGTCGGAGTATTTCTACATAGGAATCATAGATTTATCTCGGCGACGAAATCGAATGAATGTCAGCCTAGATACTCTCCACTCGGAAAAAACCGAAGATTTGATAGAATGAACACAGTGCAAAGCTGTAGCAGCTGTCTGTGGTAGTCTGTGGTGCATTAATTAGCCAGGGCAAGCCCTTCTTGCTTCTGTCGCAAAAGTGTCGATGAAGTTGAATGAAGGCTGAATGAAGGGCTGGTCCACGATAACAATCCAAGCAAAACAATGGCAATAGAGTCGACCCTACTCACTACATCATAGCAGCCTTGCATTCACCAGCCAGCGTTTCAACCGCATCAATACCTCATAATTACTTTGTTTCAACCTTTGCTACAAGCGCTGCTTGCAATCTACGGACCTGTAACGATCAAGCGATCAAAGATATCATCAACGAAGCAACATGGAAACTACACCCAATGCTGCCACTGCTGTGGTGATCCGAGCCCATCCAACAACACCATCTACTGCAGCCATCGAGGCAGAAGAAAATGAGGCACCAGCTCAGAAATCAGAAAATGCACTGAGTGCTTTTATATCAAGTTTTGTCGGTGCAACATGTGGCCTCATGATTTATTATTTTGTGAAGGGTTAAAACGGTTCCTGAGATAAATCATCTTCAATTGTCATTCGTTATGGGCTGAAATAGATAGTAGGCAGCATCGCTAGAAGAGCACAGAGATGATTGTAGAATAATTTTGTTACGGTTGATTGATCTTCTTTTTGCCGCACTAACTCAACTATGTAGGCATGGTGTGCTGTTATTGCCATCTTAGGCAGATTAGAAGGGAAAAGATGGTAGATATTCCAAAGTATTCCGTTCCTAAATAATTTACATCCAATTTGACGCTAAAAAAATCCAGCGTGGTCTCCTCACATCACTATTCAACTCGAAGAACACTACAGTAGCCCTCACTTCTCTGACGCTTGGATTCAATCATCCGTCTGACGTGTATGAGCTGATATGTCTGAGCTGTATTATTCCTCGTGTCCTCCTTATTTCTAGGTGTACTGGGGGGGGGTTACTATTCTCCAAGCATCTCGGAAGCGTGCACAGATTGTAGAGAGTAGAGATTGTTTGGGGACATTGAAGAAAAAGTGGGCATGAAAGATATAATCACCTAAATGACTAGTATCGAAAACTTGTCTGTCAAAACATAATAAAACCATGTGCCATAATAATATCATCTCGACCACCCCATCTTAACCAATCTTCTTCTCTCTCGGTCAATTTTACCCCAGAGATCTGGTTTTGTTTCCCACGGATTTCGACCACCCCCAAGCAAATCATTTGCTTGAAGCAATAATGTAAATAAACTATGCACCGTTTCTAGCCTTAGCCATGGTTCCATTGGCCCTACTTCCCATGTTGTTTGTAATTTCACACTTGATGCGTAACTTTTCCATAGCTCGTCCGCCTGCTCTATGTTTGATAGGACTTTCCGACATATGAGTAAGACCTCAAAACGGGGATCTGCATACGCAGCCTCTTCAAAGTCCACCAGCGATGCAACAGAGCAGTCATTAGAAACATGAACATCGACAACTTTGTGATTGGCATCGTCACCATGTCTGTCGTGCCAAAATGTCAGATTTTGTGGCTGCAAGTCCATATGACATAGTGCTGCTGGCAAAGGGGGTGGACATCGACCATCATATTCATCCCATTCATGTTCTAAGGATGCTACACATGTGTTCATCATTTTCAGTAATGTATCCATTCTTTCATCGTCAACGCCTGCATCTTGCTGTGCTGCAGAAAGACGTTGCAGTGCAAGTCTATACACAGTTACCATGTCATGATAATCAAAAGGCTTTGGTGTATCTGTTTGCCAATCCACGGCCACTGCACGAAGGTTGAGTTTCCAATCTGCACCATGACCAGAGAATTGTATTGAGGAAGAAAGTAATGATGATGATGATGATGATGATGATGATGATGATGACGACGACCATTCGAAGAAAGAAAGCTGAATCGGGAGCACCACGTCACGCAAAATCATTTGCGCGTAATCTAAACACTCATCGACAGGGACACGTCCATGCCGTGGATGAGGTTCATCAAATCCAAATTCATATCTTATTTTTGTCATTGTGGTAGGATAATGTTTGCATTCTTCCCTCAAAGAATGACTGGAATTATTGTGTTGTTGTAATGAAAAAGATGATAGTGGTGTAGTTTTCACTTCTGCACTGGTTTTCATATCCCATTTCAAGTTCGAATTGTTTCTTCTAATGTTGATGTCAATGTTTATTTCTTCATTTGTATTATCATTGTCATTATCAATATCCAACTCCTCCTTGCAGTTACCAAAGTAAGAAAAGAGTGCCCAAGGATCGCCTTCCGTGTCGTTTTCATCGTGTGAAAAATACAAGACGTCTGGAATGTGGACACAAACCTTCATTTCCTTGTTGTGTTGTTGCTGAGAATGATAATGATGATTCATTGCCATCTTGGCCAAACGATACCCTGCCACCTCTGCTCTTGCCAAAGATAAAGTGTTGTTGTTGTTGTTTTTGTTGTTTTTATCATTCTCATTCGTTGTAGCAGACGACGATGATGATGATGATGTGTCGGCATGATTCATGTTTAAATTCCACCATCGTGCACCCTGTTTCCATTTTCTGAGAACTAATTTGTGATTGCCACTATGAAGAGCTTCTATGAGTCGGTTGAGTATTATTGGAGGGGAGTAGTTACCATTATCATTTTTGGAATGATGGATAATTGGAAATGAAAGTCTCTTGCTCGTTTGAAAGTCAGCGACGACATTATGATGTGCTTTTTCTATCCCTGTAGCGGCAGTAACGTCATTTATGGACATGCGTGCCACAGATAGCACATATATTCTCTGCTGAGCACTTGGAAGTTCCTCCACCGTTGAAAGTTCTAGGGTGGCCACCAACAATATTTTGGCGTGCATTTTATGATATATGTTTCAGGGGAGTCGGTGGCGAAAGTGGGTGGTTGTTCAGAAGATTATGGTCTTTCGTGTTACTATCATCTGCGGGGGCTTATCGTGGACAAGTAGTGTAGTGGAAGCAACAGCCAATAGCCAATAGCCAATAGCCTGGATGGAAGAAGCATCAGCCAGCATCTACACAGCCTCAGCCTCGTTTCTCTATCGTACTCATTTTTTGGATGAGGGGGTGAGTGTACCATTCGTACCTCCAGATAACATACTTGACTTAATAAACAGCTGCCTGGCTGTGTTAGTACATACGTACGTAAAGTGGCAGATCGCCCGCACATGCACAACATCAAGACAACATCAACTCTATCAACCCATCCTCTTCCCTCTTGACATGATGCGTGCTTCATTGAGAGCAAAATAATATGTTGTGGCGCCCAAACTAATAATATTAGATATGAGCACTTCGACGTATGATTTTCTAGTAGAAGAAGAAGCACAAGTAGTGCCTTCTTCGTTGGACCATTTATCTCGACATGAATTATGTCACATGATTTACCGACTGGATTACGAAAGGCACACTCTCAAGGAAAAATTGGTTGCTCTGCGGCTTGCCGTTTCGGCCTCAAATGATGACGTCGGTGGTGGCGGCGGCGGTGGTGGTGGTGGGAGACGCAGAACCAAACAAGCAACACAAAGATGTCGTCGTCAGGGAAGAAAGAAGACGACTTGCTCCGACGACGAAGGAGGAGGAGAAAAGGTTGCGAAGAGGCAAAAAACAACGAATGACCACGATGAGCCTATTCAGCAGAACCAACAACAGGAGGAGCCAACATCATTAGAAATAAATGCCATCTATCAACGCCTGACCCAAACGCTCATTTCTGACATTAAAGTAACCACGCACGGTGGCTTACTCCGCCCAAGGACCGCAGCAGAAGAAAAAGACGTTTCTCTCACCACCGCCATGCATATTATGCAGCAATGGTTTGATAAATTGACACATGATACAAAACGAATGAGCAAGTGGGAATTCACATCATGTGATGACAGCATAGCCAAATTCTTACAATGTGACAAATATCTAAGTGGTGTTCGACATAATGGAAAAGGATTTCTGATTGGCAATGGTCTTTCTCTTACGCAATTTGCCAAGTTTGAATCGATGATTGTTAGTTATGACAAATTCACCATGATGATGAAGGTCGAAGTGAGTACACGGGGTTGTAATGAAAAAGGCATATGTTGTTAAAACGCCCATGAAAATGGGAAATGATGAGATGATCTTTGATGACCTGCTTTTATATACAGATTTTTCTTGTTTTTAGATCATATCATGTGACCAAAAATACATCGGAAACCAACTCCCACCTCGGAAACTCCATGGAGTGCTGGATCAATATTCGCCTTATCATTGTTAGAATCCGCATCATCATTATTGCCATTACCATTGTTACGATTATACTCATCTGCAGCCTCACGAAAGGCACGATCGAATATTGGTCGAGGTGTCCCCTGTGCACACCTATGAATGTCAAAAAGAGGCGATGGAAAGAAAACAAACCGTTAAATGATTGTTACATCGAGGAATTTTACCCAAAAATAACAATATTATTTCACTCACCAGAAATGATATCCCTTACATGCACGTGTTGTGGTAGGAAAGAATGCGTGAAATGCGGTTGTACATTGGTAACGGGCGAGATATAAAAGGGTTCTGTAGCAGTCTAATGTTTGGTGTGACGGTGGAGCTTCGTTTGTGTACTGGTTGATCGTTGAGAAGGATTCGTAGGTAGCTGCTTTAAGTGATCCAAATGATGTGTATGTCATGTGCTGTTCGTGTACTCCCTTTGCCTCATTTTTCTGGCAAATGCGTGTAACGGCTTGAGACAAGTCTGTTGTATCACACGCTTTGACCAATGAAACTAACGCCTCGGAGAGATCTGCATGATCCCAATCTGCCTGACAGTAAGCTTGCAAATTAAAGAATCCAAGAAGAGGAGAATCAATACTTGGATTGTCAAACAGCTTCTCACGATGTTCTGGTGCCATGGGTGATGTTCGAGTAGCCCTAATTGCTTTTGCAGCGGATCGACATCCTTGCATGGCGATTGATTTATCCCAACTTGCAAAGGCGCATGCGTCGGAAATCTCTGGTGGAAAATCATTTGCATCGTCCACATTCATTGGAGAAATGGCAAGTGGTAATGGCAATGAAAATCGTGCACAATACCACCATAAATTAAACAAAGCCTGAGGATTCATCTCCCGTAGACGATCTCGATCTAGTATTTCTTCTCCAAATTCCGCTACGAGTTGTTCCAGCAAGAGACGGAGTTTCATTGGGGATAGATATGGCACAAATCCTGATGATTGCACGAGTTCTTCTTCTTCTCTCCCTCCTCCTCCTCCATCTGGTATTGGAGGGGCATTCCCGTCAATGATCCTTGATTCGAGTTGTGGTGGAAGATGGCTATTGTAGCCCGATGCTTCCGGGTTCTCTGTCTTGGCAGCGAAATCTTCTGTCCCCATTTCCTTGTATCCAATGAAAGGTACAATTAATGCATCGCATCGAGGACACGGCACCGACCAATCCGGGGCGTCAGCATTATCATGTTGTCTTGTTACATCCCAGCCACTTTGTATCTCTTCATCAAGTGGGATATAAGAGCAAGATTTGCAGCATGTAGTTCGTGACCACAAGGCAACCAGACGGACATTATTGTCCTTCTTGATTGAATTGTTACCATCATCGCTTTTCATTCGAAAGAAAGACGACGAACAATGAACTGGATGCCACTGTCGCTTTGTTTTACTCGTTCGTTGTGACGCAACCGACTCGAAAGTCTTGGATTGAGAGATACGATGTCGTGCCCCTGGAGAT
Organism: Skeletonema potamos; assembly: GCA_036940105.1. Lineage (NCBI taxonomy): Eukaryota > Bacillariophyta > Thalassiosirophyceae > Thalassiosirales > Thalassiosiraceae > Skeletonema > Skeletonema potamos. The sequence goes on from JALLBJ010000227.1 coordinate 26,472, forward strand.
GGAGAGGAAGTATTCCCACCGCCGCGAGACTTCCAACGCATACCAGATTCTTCTAGCATTGACAAATTCGTATCCAGAAGCTCCAAATCAAATGAATTAGACTGCAGGTATCTTGCGGTTGGCAATCCAACTACATCGGCGCCCAACTTATCAGCCTCGCCATTGGCATCTGCGCATCTGTTTGAATATCCTTCCGCAATCGCACGAGTGTATTGACCGAGAGTGAGCGCATCTGGGAAGATTCCATCATTTCTCATGAGACCATAAAGTTTCATCAGTTCAACGCGTCGATCGGTGCCACACTTTCCACAAGCTACAATGAGCGCGCGATATGCTGCCTCGTCCGCAACGATCCTCTTATGACTGCGTAATGTTCGCAACGCACCCAATGCACGCACAAGCACTTTGGTTTTTTCTTCCGAAAGCAAGTTGGGTTGACATATCTGGGCAGGTATACACATTAACCAAGCCCCCAAGAATTGCGATCCCATAAACTTTGCCAACTGCCACAAACATCGATGTCTCTTTTGAGCTCCTCTCGGCCCCCGCTTTGAAATTGTCATGTTGAATAGTCTGTTGGCGTCTTCTCTTTCGCGCTCACTTCGAATTAAACTTGAAGGTGAGACTACGAATGTATCCGCTGCCAATACATCGGGTTCTTTCGGTAGGAACAATTCTCGGTCGAATTTGGTGGGAAAAGACGGACTACCATCCAAACAGTAGACATATCCAGCATTCGGATTGAGATGGGCTGCGGAAGGAATGGTCACTATATCTCCCGATTGGTTGACAGCAAAAATGCTATCTCTATCAGTCTCGCTGGTGATCGATTCTTCATAACTTCTTGACGTTGTTTGGGTTGCCGTATCATCAAAACTTTTGTTGCCGCGGAGACCAGATCTACCTGGAGGCCCGGGTTCATCGTCATCAACAAGAACATCGGGCTCGGTAGCACACTCGTCAACTAAGAGATGGTAAACTAAATGTTTCTTTCCGTCGTCGCCCAAGACATGAGCAACATCGCCTCCCAACCTACCGTACGGGATTGTGGAGCTATGAAACTCTGCAATACATTCATCAAAGAGCATGCAGTGAACATCTGATGCCTCCGTTCGTCTTTGGATGAATGATTGGAACATTTGCGTATTAACAAACCTGTTCAGAAATGGAACACGATCGGGCGTAGCAGTGGCAATGAATTTGGATGAATCGAACCAGTCATTTCCACTGATGAGGAAGTCAGCGTCTGGGACCACTAAGAAACGTTCATATCCTCCAAGAATCGAGCAAAAGAAACGGAGAAAGTTATCTCGAACAGCACGATCATCAAAAGGTAAGCGGTTATGTTGGTCGTTTCTCGAAGATTCGACTGGACTAAGAGGACAAGTCACATCAATAGCAGAATCGACTCCATAGTCCAAGGGCTCTTGGCCCGGTACAATACCAGCATCAGCACATAGAGCTTCTATTTCCTTAATCAGCATCGACCGAGGTTCAGTGGGTATGATTTGGTACGCCGCCTTTAACGTCTCATATCTATCATCGCAGCTGATTTCGCCACTGTCGAGATCTAGAATGATGCTATCCTCTGGTATGGAATTCCGGACAAGCTCTGCAAGGCCTTCCTCTTTTCCATCATCGTGTATCCCAACGAATGTAGCACCAGGGAACTCGAGCAAACTCATGAATGCTTCCGTCAAAAGTGGTCCATACGGTGCAACCAACTCAAAAGGAAAGACAAGTGACTTCAACAACTCACAGCAGTCTAGTACCAGGGATTGCCGAGTAGATATCAGGATCACCTTCTTCTCGAGGCACAAAAATCCAAGGACGACTGTCACGACAGTTGGAACATCTAGTGCTGAGAATAGCCGCGTGTATGACAAATCTACCAAAGGTAAATCTTTCAGTGGAGGCAAGACCAACGCCATGGGCTCATTCATCGTTGATAAGGGAATCAATACACACTGACCACCAGGCTTGGGCACCGGTACGGATAATAAAAGATGCGAGATGTGCCTTTCCAAAGGTACGTCACAACAGCTGCCGGATAAAAGATGAAGATGACTGAGGAACCGTCGAAATTCTGTCCAGTATGGGTAGCGTCCTACGAGGCAGATAGTTTTGCACTCATATGTAACCACATCGTCAAATGAGAGCAGGCAACTGTCAAAGTCATGATGAATTCTTTCATTCTTTTGCTGACAGTGAACGCGATGCGGCAACGATGTACCCTGTCGATACTTGGAATACAAATCTAGCTCTTCCTTGCGAATCATCGTCATCGGCTCTATGAATGAAAGGCAGGATACATAAATACTATCTCCACGTTCATTCTTCACCACAAAGCCGAAACACTTTGGTAATGGTAAATCCTTCAACTTCTTCCGTACAAGATAACTCCCACCAGGATAACAAAATAGCGGCAGCTCCTCCTCAGGAAATGGCATACCACGATAATCTTTGGAAGGGAATCGATCCAACACACGTGCCCGAAATGGGAGATCGGCAAATCCATTCGGTATATTCCGACGAAGGAGGATTTGAGGTAATCCCCGATTCAATGGTGGTTCTGGTACATCATTTAGGTAGGACAATGATGCACCCCATTCGGTCATTTTCAAAATGTTCTTATGAACTTGATGATGCATCATTCTAGTTGATTCACCCAAGTCGTCAAAGTCATCATTGTTGCCATCATCATCCTTTTCATCCTCCTCCGTCTTCATCATCATCACTACTGCGCCATTCGAATCAAAGTACGAAAGCTTCACATCCACCACTGCAGCATCTTCATGGAATCGTTCTTCTTCTCCAACACGTTGTCGTCGCACTGCCAAGATTGGAATGTAGGCATATCCATCATCATCATGGGGTGTGTTGTTTCGATAGTGGTGGATAATGCCTGGAATAGATTTTAGTGGTACCACTGTTGGGAGATAAGCGGGATCCGGTCGTCCTGATGATGATGTTGATGATCCCTTGAACGCTGCATTACTACTACTACTAAAAGGCGTGGCACTATTACTACTAACACTCTCGGTGGACCAATTGGGAGAAGACGACGATGGACTTTGATACATAATTGCCTCCACACCCATTGATGAGGGGCTAGATCTCTCTCTACCAATTGGTGATGGTATAGTTCGAGTACGATCCACAAGAATGGGTAGACGATGAGATGATTCCGGTTGTTGTTGCTGCTGTTGTTGTTGCATTTGCATAATTTGTTGATGTTGCTTCTTATACTGGACCAATTCCGGAGTAGGCAATTGTAACACTTGTACAAAGTTGGGTACCACCCACTCATCAAAACCATCTGGAAGGGGTAGCATCTCTTGTAACGACTTGTATATCATTCCATTACTACTAATTGCATCAATGACAATAGTATTATCACTGCAGTTAGTTGTTGTTTCATCCACGACATCTTTTTCAGGTGAATCAGGAAAGAAGTGTTCCCTCCTCCGTCTTCTCCTATTGTTGTTGTTGTTGTTAGTAGTAGTAGTAGTAGCAGTAGTAGTAGTAGTATTACCACTACTCAATACTGCTGCCGCTGCTGCTGCTGCTTCTATTTCCACGGTAGTAAGACTATTCGTGATGATACTAGAACCACCACTACTTCTCCATAATGGAACATGTCCATCCACATCTGTAAAATTCGTTCTATCGTCATCATCATCAATATCTGTCTCGAATGATTTTTCCTTTCCTGTATCATATAAATGATGAGGTTTTTGAAATGTTATGGTATCATTCTCATCCTCTTCTTTTCTGTTGTTGCTTTTGCTGCTGTTGTTGTAATTCGGCTCGACCATTTCATTTCGTGATTGTAATAATTCCTGCTGCTGTTGCTGTTGCTGTGGCTGTTGAGGTGGAAATTTTCTCATAATCATACTCCCAACAAATCCACCCATGGAAACACCAATACCACTCCCACCAATACTACTGCCATTATTATTATTGCTGTTGTTGTTACTTGCAATATTACCATCCGTAGTAAAAGTATTAGTAGTAGTAGTAGTAGTAGTAGTAATACCAACACCATCATTCCAATCATTATCAAAACTACTACTACTAGCAGTAGGAGCAGCAGCACCACCACCACCACGACGAGATACCAACAACCCCCCTTTAATCATCGTCATCCTCCCCCGTTCGGCAACAGAAGCAATTATTTCCCCCGCCCCACTAATTGTTGTTTTTTTTGCCATGGATGATACTACCGCAAATGCCATTTGGGATTTTGTAATTGGTGATGATGATTGAGACGTAGCAGTAGAAGTAGCAGTGTTGGTAGCATCATGTTGTTGCTGTTGTTGTTGTTGCTGTTGGTCGATACAAGTATTGTAGTCATTGGAAGAAGAAGTGATGTTGTTACTGTAACTTTTGTTGCTGTTGTTGTCGAGAATGGAATGAGAGTTGGGGAGCATTATTGTAGATCGTTTAATTTTGGCATATTGGAGAGTGACATCGGCAATGGCTGGTTTGTAGTAATCGTTTTCATTATTACCACTGCTACTGCCCTGCTGCAGTTGTTGTTGTTGTGGAAATTTGCCCCGTCGTCGATAGGCAAGCTGAATACAACCATTGCCTTTCCTGGAATTATTATCCAACTGATGATGATTATCATGATTTGTCACGTCATTTGCTGGATTTTCGACAATATTGATATCCAGTGATTTACCAGATGATAATTCCCAAATATCAGAATCCAAATTATTCGGAGGCAATGACGACGATGATGATGATAGCAGCAGATCCAATTGAACAATTTCGCGTTCAAATCTTTCCCTGTGCATGGATGCCTCTTCATCATTAGCAGCAGTAGTAGGGCTGTTATTGCCAATATTATTTGCATTGTTACGATTTTCCACTGTTTGTTCGGCGGCATCATCATCATTGCTGGTATTATTATTTGGTACTTCTATCTTTTTTAATGATAAATTATCATTTCGTGGAGTCTTTCCTCCTCCGCCGCCTCCTTCGTCATTGTTTTGATTCTCATGCTGCCGATGCTGCAACGACGGATCGTCATCATCATCGTCGTCGTCATGATGGAGAGGGGGGAGGAAAGAATCTATTGCCAAAATGGCAAAATAGTCGGCTACTCCCTTCTTCATGCCTCTCTTTCCTCCTCCTACCTTCATTTTTTTTGTTTTATTTTGTTTTTTAGAGAGGGGAAGGAGGGGTGGTTGAATTAATTAAATTCTCACCAATCCGTTCCTATCAACAGTTATATGAGAGTTACTGTGTATTACAATATATATTATTTAGTATTCCAATGACGAATAGAGATCGATGATCTCGAATTTGAAAGTTTTGATGAGCGGGGGCCGGCTCTCCTTTTTTTTCTGCACCTGTACAATAACTGATTTTGGGCTGACCACCTGATATTTTTAATATCTAACATCTACTTCAACTCGGGACCAACGAACAGCCTCTAGCAGTTGAAACAACCCATCATGAATACGGATAAAATATTGATGACTTTATAAAACTTAAACGAGCAGTCGACCCCACACATTATTCATCATCCAACTACATTCGCCCTTTTAAGTTTAAGAGTTTCTCGTGGCTTAATAGCCGGTATTGATTGCTGCGTGACTTTTGGATTTCTGAGTTCATTGTCATTGCCACTGTTTGGGCTCATATTACAGCCAACACACCGGATCGTTTGGTGTATGTAATATAGTGATATTGACTCACCCCTAGCAGTAGCAGTCCCTCTACCTCTACGCTATGGCTATGGACAGCCACACCTCAATCAATGTCAATGCAATGCGCTCTCAGTCTCGGCGACTGATATATCAAGTCTGGCCCTACGTTCACGATGCCTCGCCTCTACGCGGGAAGGACGAGAATTAATTCGGGAATTTGGAGTATGCAGTCCAGACCCAGACCCATAGCCCGACATTTTACCAGTACCAGTAAAACAAAATTGAGGTTGGTGTTGGTTGTTGTGTGAGGTACCATACACTACCTACATACCACCCACACCTTACAAATAATTTACATAGGGGTACTTCTTCCTCCACTCCTTTTCTTCTCAGCCAGCTCTTCCGTATGGTAGCATTTTTTAGCATTGTATTATTGCAAATAAAAGGAAACGATGTTTCAAGGGCAGCACAGCAACGGAAATTCAGCGTCATCACCTACTGTTGTTGATGATGATGACGGCAAAGAAGAGAGGGTAGGATCGTTTGGTGACAGATTTCGTAAGAGCTGGCAAAGACTAAGTCTCAGTGTTTCCATATCTTCCAACACTGGCACTAGCGGTACTGAACAAGCTGCTGCCGATCATAATGTCGATGACGACAATGGCATAACCGACCTACTTGATGAGGTTGATCAAAATGGAGGCTTATCTATTTTATTACGACGGGCGGATAAGATATCTTTGTCTTACTACTCGCCCTCACCTATGTCCGATGACGCAACCAAAATATTGTCGGAGTTTGAATTAATATCGACAGACACTGAACACATTGTAATTAATGGCATCAATGATCAAGATGGCTTCTTATCACACCATATCAACTCTTGTTGTTCATTGGAGGGCAGTCAACAATCGTCGACGTTTATGAAAGTGGGAGACGTTGTTGAATATGCATGTGGAATTGACTGTCGTAGGGGTTACTTTGTTTTTAGTCATGAATTCGGCGCTGCCGATTTAAATGGAAATACGGATGCTACTACTGGAGCTACTACAGATACGAATACATTAGCAAATATCAATGTGTTTGACAAGATTGAGGAAACGAAACATATCATCAGTGATACTACAGTACTTGTGTCAACAACAAACTCTTTCAAGGAACCAATCCGCTTTTGCCAGTCAACTGTATTGTTTTCAAAGAAGGAGATCATGGACGAGATCACTGCTATACAAATGAAAAATTTCAACGCAGGCCGTGCCGGATCTATGTCTTGTTTGGATGTTGGCATTAGCTTCTCTCAGCAAAATGATAGATTAACAATTGGTTCCATATCCAAAAGTGAAAGCAGTTGGTTTAGGTCTAGCGGGTGTGCGATACGTGAAGGAGATATAGTTGTGGGCATAAATGAATTCGTTGCATCAAAACTGTCTCCACAAGATGCTACGTCATTCATACATGACATATTGTCCTCCCCGAAATCGTGTCACCTCTCAATTATGGTCATTGCAACACCACGACTGACGCAGTCTACCAGGTGGGGTACGATCCGAAAAGCGGCCGTGACAGCTGGGGGTGGCACATTGGTTGCATCAGGGGCCATACTCATGGCTACACCACTCCATCCTATAGGACACGCGATGGCTTTGGGTGGAATGGGCATACTTGGAACAGAGTATGAGGCACCAAGGAAGGTGATGAATAGTGCCAAGGAACGATTGAGCGAGACTCGACAAAGTTGGAATGAAAAGAAGATGTTGCGAAAAGCTTCAGCTGAGAGTAATTCTAGTAGGAGTAGGAGTAGGAGTACAGGCTCAGGAGCATGAGGAAAATGATTGTGAATGTGCAGAGCAGCATAAAGATTAATGATAATGATAATGAAAATAGTTCCATTAGCATTAGAGAGTTTACTTCCTTTATTAGAGCACGAAGACATCGGAGTGAAAACACCAGGCTCTCTCGAAGCTAGAGCTAGAGGGACAGATGCAATATTCTCTGCATCAGCATCAGCGTCGGCGTCAGTGTCAGAAAATTAGGATTAACAGACTGAAGCCTGAAAGGTCAAAGTCAAACAACAACAACAACAACAACAACAACAACAACAACAACAACAACGACGACAACGACGACAACGACAACAACGACAACAACGACAACAACGACAACAACGACAACAACGACAACAACGACAA